>CAUYRT010053808.1:0-91510 GCA_963574885.1 Lepilemur ruficaudatus
CCGTGAGCCGCACGCCCAGGCCATGGGGACGTGAAGTCCAGCCCACAGGACTGTCAGAAGTGTCCTCTCTGACCAGCAAGGTTCTTCTGGACTAGGTCGGGGGGGGAGGGGAATGTTCTTGGAAAACAGGAAACCCAACGAGGCCATGAAGACCCACTGCAGGCGTGAAGAGGAAAATGTGAGGCTCAGGTCATTTGTCGTTTGTCTAGGCAGCCACGGGTTCCTACATCCTGATAACATTCACAATGACGATGTGATTCTCGATGCAAAATTCCTGGCTGCGTTTTGAAACTATGAGAGCCGCCCCTCTGGCTGCGTTAGAGCAGCGTGATGGAATGGATGCCTTTCTTCTGAGCTCTCTGTGCCGGGAGACCAAGGATTTGTGTGGAGACACCTCTGCACCGTCACTCGGACCGAAGCAGCGCCTTGCACATCGCGGACGCTCAGTAAATACAGAGGAGACCTCTGGCCACAGAGCCCCGAGCTGCGGTGAAGGGCACGGGCTCTGGGCCGGGCTTTATGTTTGTCCGTCTGTTGTTGAAGTTGCTCTATCAGAAATATCCTCACCCGCCCTAGGCCCCGGCTTCCTCATTTGTAAAGCGAGAGTCGGATCAGACGATACCCGTCCAAGCCCCGAGTATCAGCTCAATCCTGAGGGGCTGTGCTGGGGAAGGAGCCTCAGCCCACGGCAGCCGGGCGAGCAGCTGCCTGGCTCAGCGCAGGGCCCCGGGAAACGGGAACCAGAGCACAGCAGCCCCTGCCAAGAGAGGATTCCGTTCTGAATGTGCTTAAAGGGCTTACAGATTGCAAACAATGCGACCGGGCCACGTGTTGGTAAGAACAGTGGCTGTACCAAAACAGAAGTGGATGTCGGGAGCAAGAGCCACACGGCTGGCAGGGGCGGCCAGTCCCGTGAGGAGCAGGAGGTGACCTGCATGCTCCGGGCTCCGGGGTGAAGACCCAGGTGTGTGGGGGGGGGGCAGCCCACAGGGGAGTCTGGACGGAGCAGAGCAGTGGACACCATCCCACCCAACCCCACACCGCAGACGTGGAAACTGAGGCCCAGGAGGGGTTTTAAAGGAAAAAGTCCAGGGTCTCACTGCTACACAGCAAAGAGGTTCAGACTAAAGCTGCAACGTCTCGGCTCCTGGGCCTTCACAGTCTGGCCTTCCTGGAGGGGCAGAGGCCACAGGGACCCCCCACCCCCAGCTCAGGGAGGCCACGGCCGGGGCTCTCACACCAGGCTGGACAAGACACCCCCAAACAACAGGCTCTTGGGTGAAATGCAGGGGAGTCAGAAGTGGTCACTAGAGTCAGACTCACTTCGTCACCATTTCTTTGACCGCCGTGTCATCGCTTCCTGGCGGCTTAGGCAGCAGGTAAGTGTGGACTGGAAGGAGGAGCTCTCGGGCCCCACAATAGGTGTTGGAACTGGGGCGACATCAAACTACACAACAGCAACACACAAGAGCAACAGCCTCTCCCGCGGGGCAGAGCCTGTGTCCACGTGAAGTCCAGGGTGAGCCGGTGTCTGCTTTCCTCGGCCTTCCTGGAGACCGCAGCGCTCCCGCCCCTGCCGGCCTTAAGGTCAGGCGCCCGCAGGCACAGCTGCGCCAGATCCTCCCAAGCAGCACAGGCCCGGCTCGTTCAACCCACAGGAAGGCTCGGGGAGAGGAGAGCCTTCTTCTCAGGGCTGAGTGAAGGTCAAGGCTAAGGTTCACCTGTCGCCTTCAGACGGCGAAGCGTTTGGTCCGGAACAAGGTCCTCTGTGCCCACAGCCCCCGCGCTCCTGCACGCCCGGCTGGCGCAGCGGAGGCCACCAGGCTTGCCGCTCTGGGCCAGGCGCGGACGCTGAGTCCTACGAGGTAAAGTTGCTTCGGCAGGGGGCTCTCCGGGGCCTTCTCTCCCCCAGATTCCAGATTCCGTCACCGTCAGGGGACCACGGGATTCGTTGTCCAGACTGAGCGCATTTTGTTGTAAGAGCCAGAGGAGAAACTACCGACAAGCACTCCGGGACAGCCAGCGCGCACCTGACGTCTCGCTGACTCTAACCGACAGAAGGTGAGTGCCCGGGAATGTGGAAGTAGCTGTTTTATGTTTTGCATTTTAGGAGCGTGGACACGTTCCATAGAAAATGAAGTATGAAAGGCCGACTCTCTGATGGTGATTTTTTTCCCTCTAAAAGGCCATCATTTTTTCCTCCAGGCTGATTGAAAGTTTTGTCCATTTTCCCAAGAGCTCTGCACTCAATTACTTTCCATGGTGGTTGTGTGGGGCTCTCGTAGAATCATCTCACCAAACATGAGCTTGAGAGAGTCGTTCTTCTTCAAACTTTTACTAGTATAGACTTTGCTACTTATAAAGCAGCCCAAGGGGGGAGTGTGTATATACACATATATCTTACATCGATGGTTAAAATATCCTAAGTTAACGGAAGGTTATTTATATAAAATTTTAATTTTTCTCAATGATGTATTACATTGCAGGGCCTCCTGCCTGGGGCCTGAAAGTGCTCGATTATTCATGAATTACCAGACGACCTGCCTGAGTTAAATTAGAAGGTGGGTGCAAAAATTGTGCGAATTATTTTCAAAAGCAAAACGTAAAGGAGAGTTATTTTCTCCCCCTAGAGAGACTATGTCTCACCCTCTGTCTGTTGTTAGCAACTGTTTCTAGGACTTGGCAGATACTAGACTCTGTGTAAATGTTTTTTTATTTGGTTGTTTACAAGAAAATAAAATGAGCTGAGTTAGGGGTCGAGCAGGGAGGGGACCTCTGTGAACACCGGAGGGTAAGACGGTGGCGTCAGCTCTAGACTTCTTTGGCGTGCGAATGAAGTGAGGTGAATTCATGAAAAATCGACACTATGTAACGGTTTATAATCACACGACTCATGCTAGGTCTGCATTCACGATTATACCTTATTATCATCTGCAGGTGATCAAAGACAATTCCTTTAGCCCAAAGCTCCTCAAACTTTTTGGTCTTGGGACCCCCCTAGGAACCCTTAAAAATTGTTGATATCTGAAACAGCTCATATTTAGTTATGTCTACCTATATTGATCATATTAGGGATTTTATTTTTGTAAAACTTTCAGTTATTTATTTAGATAGTTATATGAATATTTAGTTAATTCATTTTAAAATAATAATAACCCCATTACTTGTTAACATAAAGAACTTTTTTTAAAAAAATAACTATTTTTAAAAACAAAGAAGTAGTATAGAGTGGAAGTCTTTTATATTTTTTTTAATCTCTTTAATGTTTGGCTTAAGAAAAGACAGCTGGGTATATGCTTTTGCATTTAACTTGCTGCAACCAGTTATTGGCTGAAATAGTTGAAGAAAATCCCGTCTCAAGTAGATGTGTAGCTGAATTTAGCAGTTTGTGTAGATAACTGAGAACAGCCCTTTTTACTGCACTAAAAATCTGTGTGGTGATTTCTTAAAGACTCGTTGCAGGCGGGGTCTGAGCTCGTGGAACTGAGCTTTCCGTACTCTGTTACATTAAAGTCCTTTCAGGGCTCTTGCAGTTTGGTTTTGCAACGTCAGGCATTGGTCATAATAACAGGTGATTTCGTAACATCACCCATTAAAAAATACTAGTGCACTGAGTCACCCAGATCTTCCAAATTTCATCCTACAGTCACACAGACTCACATTGCTAATGTGGCCACGATCTCACCAGTGTTATCACAAGGGCTTCGGCTTCCTGGATTCCCTAAATGTGTGTCAGAGACGCCGGGGAGTCTCCCAGCCACACTGGGACTCCCGAGGTCCTGACCTCTCAGCCTTTGGGAATCTCGCCCGTGCGTGTCTGCCTTGTGGCCGCCAGATGGAGCTCCAGACCCTCAGAATCACCTTATCCTTCGATAGGGAAACGTCTTCTGTTAATACCAGTTCTTCTGAGAAAACTTCAAAAGCATTTTGCAGAAGAGAGAAAAACACTCTTAAAAATTTAAATAATATTATTACCAGTATTAATCTTTTGTCATTTCGGATATTAATCCTGTCCTGGCTGTCACTGGTCGTGGGGATTGTATCTAACCAACAGCGTATGGTAACAGCTGCATGGTGAGAAAAACCTTTCAAGTTTCAAAAATCTAAAGAGATGGAAGATGGAGTTAGAGATAGATAGAGCTGGGGTGAGGCTGTCTCTATCCAACTACATGCACACACACACGCATACACACATGCACACACGCACACACATACACACACGCATACACACATGCATACACACATACACACACGCATACACACATACAAACATACACGCATACACACATACACACACATGCATACACACATACATACACGCACACACATACACACATACACACGCACAAACATGCACACATGCACACACACATACACACATACACACATGCACACACACGCATACACACACATACATACACACATACATACATGCACACATGCATACACAAATGCACATATGCATACACGCATACACACATACACACATGCATACACACATACATACACGCACGCACACATACACACATGCCCACACGCACACACGTGCATACACACACAAATACACGCACACACACATACACGCACACACGCATACACACATACACACATGCATACACACATGCATACAGGCATACACATATGCATACACACATACATGCACACACATGAATACACACATATACACACGCATACACGCATACATACATGCACACACATACACACATACACACATGCACACACACATATACACATACACACATGCATAGACACATGCACACACACGCATACAAACATACACACACGAATACACACAGACGCATACACACATACATACACGCACTCACACATACATACACACATGCACACACACGCACATACACACATACACGCACACACGCATACACACCTACATACACACACGCATACACATGGACATACACACATGCACATACATACACGCACACATGCACACACACGCACACACATACACACATGCACACACACATACACACATACATACACGCACACACGCATACACACATACACACATGCACACACACATACACACATACACGCACACATGCATACACACATACATGCATATACGCATACACACATACACGCACAAACATACGCACATGCACACACATATACACATACACACATACACGCGCACACACACGCATACATACATACACACACACATACACATGCACACATGCACACATGCACCCACACGTACACACACATATACACACATACACACGCATACACACACACATACATGCACACACATACACACACACGTACACACATACACACATACATACACATGCATACACACATACACACACGTGCACACACACATACAAACATGCATACACACATGCACACATGCACACACACATGCATACACGTGCACGCATGCATACACATACACACACATACACATACACATATGCACATGCACACAGACGCATACACACAGATGCACACATACATACACGCACACACGCATACACACATATACACACATACATACACGTACACACATACACATGCACACACATGCAAACACACATACACACATATACACATGCACACGCACACATACACATACACATATACACACATGCACACACACATACACACATACACACATGCACACACATACACACATGCACACACGCACACACACCTGCACACACCTGCACACATACACACATGCACACACGCACACATACGCACATATACACACACGTACACATACACATATGCATACACGCATGCACACACATACATGCACACATGCACATACACACATGCATACACATACACGCGCACACATGCACATACATACACGTGCACACATGCATGCACATACACACGCACACACATACACACGCACACACACTACACGCATGCACACATGCACACACACATACACGCATACATACACATGCACATACACACGTGCACATATATATACACGGACACACATACACACATCGTGACGGTTGAGGTCATGTCACCTTCACTAGGCTACAGAACCCAAAATCTGGTCGAACATTGCTGTAGATGTTGCCATGAAGGTCTTTCTAGATGAGGTCAGCATCTAAATCCGCAGACGTTAGTTAAGTCGGTCAGGCTCGTGCTGTGGGTGGGCCTCGTCCAATCAGTTGAAGGCTTTTTAAATCAAAGGGCAGCCGCCTGCATGTTCCCGAGGAGGAACGGGTCCTACAGAAATACACCGCTGGGAAAGTTTGCAGCCTTAGTTTTAAACAAGATTCAGAATTTTAAAGGAAGGTGTTGTCTTAATATGGACAGACAAAGCCGGGCGTGTGCGGATCAGGCCTCTGTTGGGTGTCAGCCCTTTCTGATGACACGTCCTCCACATTTTTAAAAACTCCAGGGCCAGAGATGAACCCAGGAGGTGGAGAACGTCTTAAAGAGGACCTGGGTCTGACCCACACTCCATCAGCGACGGCTCTGGACCCTTCCGTGAGCGGGGCTGGTCCAGGCCCTGGCGACGTCACGTCCGAAACGACCAACCCTCTGCCCGTGTGGAGGTCACGTGGTAGTATGACACGATGCTGGGCTGGGGACCCGAGCCACATGGAGCCAGAGCAGGGAGTGGCGTGGGGCCGGCCGGGGTCGCAGGTGTCTCTCGGCGGCAAGGCAGCCGCGCTCCGGTATAATACAGGAGGCGTCTCTCCACCAACGCTAAATGACGTGGTGGTTCTAAATATCGACCCTTCGTGTGATCTTCCTCTCGGGATGCTAACTGTGTGTGCTGTTCATGCTACACGCTGTAAGTTTTCTGTCTGGAGTAACTCTGATGATGATGATATTTGGGATTTTCCAAAAGGCTTAAAACTAAAGCCCTTGTGGGTCAGAGGAATCCACCAGGTTCACTCATCATAGACTTCGGATTCATCAAAATTAAATATGCATCCTGAACTGCAGTAGGCACACGCTACACGCGTGTTACATACACACACGCATCACTGCAGATAAAACCCATCATCTGCCACACATCACATTGGAAAATAAACATGCATGTCAGTTCTTCAGCAAGCTTGTGTTGTGGATATGCTCTTTTAATAATATCAGATGTGCATTAAGGGTTTTTGGAAATGACTTAGGTTGCCCCAATTTGTTTTTAGCAGCTGCCATGTAACGTAGGATATTTTGGTATTTCTCTAATTCCAGGTCCTGAATGTTTTCTCCGCGCTCGGCCGGGCGCTGTGATGCTCCCTCGCCAGCAGGTGGCGCTGGTGGACCTGGCTCTGCACCTGAGCCTCCCAGTGTGATGTTCACAGATTTAAATAAATTCTGGAGAAAACCGGGAGGCGCGACCCGAACCCCAGCATCTCAGAGCCAGCTGACCCATCCCTGAGAAGTGAGAATTCGGACCCAGAAATGGCACAGGGTCGTTTCAGCTATGACCAGAAGAACAAAGCACTCTGCAGCTCCTGGCCAGGGCAGCCCGGGATGGCTGGTGGCATGAGCTGGCAGAGACGTGCCGAGGTATGTCAGGATGTGGGTGGTAAGATAAGTTAACAGGGCAAAGCAATTTGTTTTCTAAATGGCCCGGTGCCAGCCGGATGAAGCCGTGACTAGTGGGTGGCGTCGTCGGAGCTCTGCCTGCCGGCACACCGAGCCCTCCCCGGGGGGACTTGGGTCCCTTCGAGACACTTGCCGGCGTCGGTTCTGAGCAGGAATGAGGGGTGACGCACAGGTGCCGGCTCTGCAGGAAGAGGAGGGAGGGAGGGAGGGAGAGACGGGCGTGGAAGGGTAGAAATTGCAAAGCACCAAACTCCTCCCCGCTCTGCCCTCCTGTTGGGAACAGCGGCTTCCAGCTTTGACAGCCCATAGTGAGAAACGCGTGATGCGTTTCAGCCCAGGACACGCACACGCGTGTGCTTGCAATGACTATTTCCCTCCAATTCCTGCGATAAGCGCTGATATTTTTCATTTTACTCTATTGCAACTCGGTGTGCTGGCTGCGTCCAGCAAACTGACCTCCTGACACACGAACAGGTCACAGCCTGACGTTTGGAAAGCACTGACCTCAGACGGGCGTGTGATGTTGGGGTTCCCGTCGCCAGACGTGCCCGATGCCCTCCCCACCCACACTTCACCCTTGAGGCCGAGGCTGCCTCCTCCCGACAGCCAGGACAGATGCCACGGCCTGCAGGGGCTGCAGCCCCACCGCCCAGCTTGGCCCCTCCAGCCGGTGCAGCCATGGACGGCAGACGCACCCCTCTTCACCCATCCCGTGCTCCCCTGTGACCCCACAGAGCCACCCTAACACTCGGACAGCAAAGCCACAGGACAGAAGGAGCCCAGGTGTCTGCGTAACCCACGAGGCTGAGTCACCAGCCCGCCATGGGCATCCGTGTCCCTCCCATCCCTGAACAGGGACCAGCTTCGGAAGGGTGACAGCCACTGTCCTTTGGGTCCTAAACCCACATCGTTGCTGACCCACCAGCCACATGAGAAGCGCCAGGAGTTCAAAAACGAAAAGCACAGAGGTTTCTGCTCTCCAGGAACTCACAGTTTAGAAGGTGCTTGAAAAATAAATTAGTGAGTTGATTTATTAACATATGATTGAGTATTGATAATTGTTTCCTAATGATTCAGTGCTTTTAATCAATGTGAATGAATAATGAGGTTATATAAATAATAAAATGGAATTAATTAAACACGGATTGTAATTACGCCATGAAGGTAGCGCAGAGGGTGCTGTGCTCTCCACGGCTTCCAGCAGGGTCCCTCCCACCCTGGGTTCCTCAGGGCAGGTGAGTGGCCAGGCATCTGCGGAGGGGCCAATTGGCCCCAGGGTGGCAGGAGACGGGGACCTTGCTGTGGGGGCTGGGAACCTGGGGGCCCCTGAGGTTGGAGCAGGTGCATCCATGACTGGGAGTCCTGTGACGGAGGCTTTTGGGTGCAGGGTGGGCAGGAATAGAAAGGGAAGGTCTGACGGGGACTTGTGGAATCACCACGTACCAGGGCTGCAGTTTCAGATCCTCGTGAGGGCTGGGTGTGACCCAAAGAGGGGCTGGAACAGCCGGAGGGGGGCAGGGAGGAGGCAGACGCAGGCGCTTCACTCCCAGACTTCCGCAGGGGACAGAGGAAGGTCTCGGGCAGTGGGAGGGCTGGTCTCTGCCCCAGTTTCTGCAGTAACCACGGTGACCCAGCCTCCCTGCGGCTCAGAGGACAGCACCTCCCGGCCTTGTGGGGAGTGGTGAGGACCTTCCTGCACCCTCAGCTCAGGCACCTGAGCTCCAGCTCAGGCCCTCAGTCCCTGGCCCATGGGATGGCACGAGGTCCACTCCGAACATCAAACGCCAGGCAGGGTGAAATGTGTCCAGAGGCTGCCCCGGTTCTAACTCTCCCGCGTCCACTTGTGGCGCTGGGTGAGCCTGCCTGCTCCACCCCCACTGCCCTGCACCCCTCGGCCAGCCAGGAACCCTGCCAAGGGCTGGTTGGCTCCAGACACGGCTACCACGTGTGGGCCTGGGGCAGCTAGTGTCTCGGCCGGACCAGCCTCAGCCTCCCCCACGGAAGCCCAGCCTCACCCCAGCCTGGACACAGCCTCACGCCCAGCTGGCCTCACTGGGTCCGGAC
Organism: Lepilemur ruficaudatus; assembly: GCA_963574885.1. Lineage (NCBI taxonomy): Eukaryota > Metazoa > Chordata > Mammalia > Primates > Lepilemuridae > Lepilemur > Lepilemur ruficaudatus. Next base: position 9,637 of record CAUYRT010053808.1, read on the forward strand.
ACCACGTCGGGGCCCCCCGTGGCCGGGCAGGCTGCAGCTGTGTCTTGTCCAACTCTGCCCCTCTGGCACGGCCAGAATCACCCGCGGGCTGGAATAATGACTGCTACAGACGCGTCCGTAGGATGCATCTCTTCCTAGACCCAAATATCTGATACATTAAACCGAAACAGGTGGTGTAAAGAATCATCAAATACATGTTCTTCCCCCCACTGCAGTGACCTCTCTAACCAGCGAAGCCACTAAGATTATTCCAGTTTGTTCCCGAAAGCCAGGGCTGCAGCCGAGGGGGAGGGCGGGGACCCTGGCGGTGGCAGCACAAAGAATGCGCCGTTGTCTGCGGCCCCCACCCCGCGCTTCCGCCCGGAGAGACAATGGACACTGCTCTGCTCTGCCTTCCTGTCCCCGCTGCACAGAGGGTGATCTGGGACAGGCGAGACGCCAGGAGAAAGCGTCTGGTGCACAGAGCACGGCCTGGGCCAGGGGGATGGGGCACTGCGGGGACAGAGCAGCCGAAAAAGGGAAGAAAGAGGGAAGGAAGGAAGGAAAGAGGAAAAGAAAGAGAGGAAGGAAGGAAAGAAAGAGGAAGGAAGGGAAGAAGGGAAGAAGGGAAGAAGGGAAGGAGGGAAGGAGGGAAGGGGCAATCGCCAAGGCGGTTTCCACAGGGAACCTGACGTGCCTGTGTGTGCCAGCCCTGTCCCGTTGCCTGCAGACGTCCGAGGGTTCGCTCCTTGGCAGCTGCAACTCTCCTTCCTGGGAGTTTCCAGGACTTTGTTGCCCTTTTGTAAACCTGCGAATGCTGCACCCGGCTCTCCGTGTCCATCCGGGTTGCTTCTCGGCCACTGCACAGCCTCTTTCCCGCGCACGGCAGGAGTGCTATGAAAAGAAACCACACACGGCTCGTTTCACTCCCAGAAACGAAAGTGGGCGTCAGAGCAGTGCAGTGCACCTCGCTGTCCTCAAGACAGAGTGACCGCGCTAGAACCACAGGGTCACCCCGCATTTTAAATGCAAATGTTTTCTAAATAGCAACAGCTGTCGGGCCACTATTCAGCAGGAACCTGACTCTTGACCCCATAATTATCTGAAGGAAAAAAGCATTTTTAATTTGACAGACTTTATACCAAGCCAGCCCATGTATTACTCCAGAGGATTCTGTTGTCCAAAACCCAAGAGAAATGTGCCTGTTTTTTTTTTTATTTTTTGTCACATGCACTATATTTATAATGCAGCTATGGCACTGAAATCTTGTTGATAGACGTGACGTAGACCTTTGATAGATTAATTTTTTCCTCTTTTCTTTTATTCCAGGCCTTCTCTTCTTGGTGTAATATTTTTTTCTTAGATTGTATATGCAAGATCAGCTATACCGTCACTGCTGGACATTTTAGAGAGTTTCCAAATTATGCCACAGAAGCAAACTTCGTAAGCCTGTGTTGCAAAGGTTAACATCAAATTTGCATAAAAACAAACGGCTTTAACAAGTGGCCCCGTGCTTAGCAGAGCAGAGAATGAGCTCTGAGCTCTAACGGCTCCAAATCACACAGACGCCAACCCGTGCTCACATGCAGGACATGGACTCTGCCGCTTGGAAGGGCAGGTGTGCGGTCTTAGGGATGCAGCCTCCACGCGGGCAGGGGATTTGGGGAGCAGCCTCTCCCTCACACTCTGGGCCCCCCCCCGCACAGGAGCAGGACTCTGCCTGCTCTTGGGGACTGGTGGGCTGGATGTGCCTCAGAGGACACCTGACACCCTGGGACCACGTCACACACAAACTTGCCCACCTGTGCTTGCGGGAACCGTGGCCGTCTGGTCTCCGCTTGCCTGTGGCGGGGGCTGCTTCTCAGCTGTCCTGAGCATGGGGGACAGGCAGGAGGACGCCTCATGCCTCAGCTCCCCCAGTCCCCTGCGCACTCTGCAGTCCGAGTGGAGCCCAGTGCTGCTCAGGAGAGGGACGGGAACTCCAGGAAGACCCCAGGTGGTCCTGATGCTTCTGCCCAACGCACTCACTGGCACCTGCCAGCCCTCTCCAGGAACAGAAAGGGTGTGGTTGACGGTCACACTAGTCACGCCTCTTATTTTCTCTATTTTAGGATGTTTTCACAGCCTGCAGAGCTGGCCGGCCTGGCCAGGGAGAGGCTGCCCCTCCCAGGAACGACCAAACCTGAGATGGCCATGGGCGTGGCCAGGAGTCCGACTGTCCTACTCAGACAGACCCCTCCTGAGCTCACTGTCCTCCTGCACCAGCCAAAATCACCCCTGCCCTGAACCCCACAGCGCCAGGTCCAGGCACCAGAGACCAGCGCTACAGCCCTGGGCCACCAGCATCATTCGAGGAGCCGGAGCTACGCTGTAGACTGCGCCCTTCACCGCCGTCCCAGGGAAACCACTACAAAGGCTCTGGTCCCGCTTCCTCCCGCTCCGGTCCCCAGCACCCTGGCATTTTCCCTGCGGCCCTGCGTGGTGTGTGGCAACCCCCTGGCTGAGACCTGTGAGCTTCTTCCTTCCTCCCGTGGCCACGCCAATCCCACGCCACGCCCAGTGGGGATGTCCCGGGAGCCCCAGGCCTCTCTGGGAAGCCGAGCCGCCAAGCAGCCACAGCCTGGCTGGCCAGGGAGAGACAGAGGAGGCACCTGAATGCCCCTGGGGGAGGAGGAGACACCCCACTTAGAAATTCTGCCCTGGAGAGAACCTCAGCAGCCACCGTGATCAACTCCTCGTTTAAACTGTTGGAGATGCCGGCCCTGGGTCCCGCAGGTTCTGAAGCTCCCAGTCTCCCAGGAAACTCATCACACCTGGTGATCTGCTGCCGCAAGGCAGAAAAGCAACCGAGGCACAGATCAGGAGGACTGGCGTTTTCCACATGATTTATTTCATCTCAGCGTAAATTGACATTTGTACAGGGTTTTACAGTATTTATGCCCAGGATTTAAGAACTCAAGCGTTAATAAATACATTAACTACACATATAGTAACAGCCGGGCTGAACTTTGCCTTAAACAGGTATAGTTGATCTTCAATAATTGGCAACATTCGAGTACTATTTAGAGCTTTAACAAGCTTTGGAGGAGCTCTAATCTCGCATTAGAACACATCCAGCCTTTCATGTAAAGTCAATTCAAACCAATTCACTCCGCGTGATTCGAGCACCTGCCAGTACCGGCTTCCGTGCTCGGCGTTTGGACACCACACGGTCCGGCTTCTTCCTGGACGCGGAAAAAGCGTGAATGATGCGGCTTCTGAAGTAAGTCTGGATGCAGCTGAAACACTTGCAGATTTCCATTTTTAGCTCATGTTATTACCTTATGAATAATAATATTGCAGAAAAAAGGGGAATATTGCAGAAAAAAGGGTCAATGCAAACACTGGTTTTTAACCCCAAAATGTAACTTTTTATAAGCGGGGGGGGGGGAACATCTAAAATGGCAACACAAAAGAACACTTTTGTGTACATTGGTCCTCCTAAAATGTTACAGCAGATGTCCTGAATCTATGTTGCCTTCAGGAATGGAGACATAAACCTCCAAGCCAGACAATTTCAAAACCCTTTACAGGAGGTTACCTAACAGACCAACGGATTCCACAGCTGCCACCAGAATTACGAGAGCGACACAGAAATGAACAGAAACGGAACAGATGATTCACCTCTTGCTTAAGTGCTCGCTGCAAAACTGACACAGGTTAAGAGCTTTCACTAAGTCGCCCAGGGATTTCCACAGCATTCACTCTTAGAGGCAGAGAAACAGGTGCCACCGCAGACGCAGAAACCAAACCACCGAGTTCCAAGTCCAAGTTCCATAAAGCTGCCAAGCCCTGGAGTTGAGGGTTGTTTCCAAGGCAAAGAAGAAAAACAGAAAGGACATGACGACGCAGTCTGAAGCTCCTTCCTTTGGGTTCCAAGTGATCCTTGATCGACGACACTAAAGTCACCGCTTGTCAGCGAACGAAAACAACAAGCTTTCGTGACACCACATTTTCCCGGTAAAACACCACTGCTCTTTGAACCATCTGGGAATGTCGGTGTGCATGGGTTAACTTTATGAAAATTATGGATGGCTGTTGGAAAGGCATTAGCCACATGTGACTCTTCACTGATTGCTAATCAGGAATATTTTTCAGCAACCGTTTTCCTAAAAGGTGTTGGATGCAGACTTGGAACACCACATCGAATATGGAAAGAGGCTACTTTGCAGCATCAGGCTTCCCGAGGCGGGTCTCCTCGATGACTGGCGACCCTCGGCAGTCCCCCAAAACAGAGACCTTGCAGGGTGCGGCTTTTCTGTTTGCGTGATGGATCAAACCGGGGTGGCTCCACACCCCAGGTACCCGCTCCCAAAAGCAAAAACTGGTGCTCAGGACATGCCAGGTCCTCTAGTGTCTGCTTTTATGTGATATTACTAGTTAGAAATATGACATACAATATGCTATATGCTCTCCAGAATGGGCTGGCTAGACATCCACTAATGGTTGGTACTAATTCCTTTTCCTTATTCTTCAGGTTTCTTTGTATATTTCCTTGTGACAAGGTGATGGGAAGTACCTGGCTTCCACATACCGCCGGAAATGATGTCAGACGGAGCGCAGGCATTTCTTCACTAAGCGAGATGCTGGACTAACCCACGGACACTCCCATCAGGCGTGTTCCTGTGTGGCTGCCCACGTCTGACATCCACCCCTTCTTGTGTCTTCTGATGGGGACAATTCCACTCTGCAGACCCAATGTCAACATTGTATTTTTATACAGAAAACATCACAGAAATGATCTCGCAAGTAAAATCACAGTGACAGTATCTTATGAATTTGATATTGAAGGGATGAAAGTATCAGCCTGGTCCCATTTCATATAAAAACTTTAGCATGAACATTAAAATTCTAGAGAAAATGTACTATACAGTATGAGATGTACATTTCTTAAAAGAACATTACATTCTTTGTTTCCCTTTGCTCTAAGTACTTTTTCTACTAGCGTTTCTCCAGTAGACGCCTACAAGAGACCAACGAAGTCAGGCAATGTGAAGTCTGTTTTTCTTTCCTAAGACAGTTCACCAAGTTGCCAAGACATCCGCTGGGTTCATGAGTAATTGTGAACAAGCACACAGGTCACCAGAATAGACACCCACTGAGACCACAAGCTCCACTCCTGGACCACGCATGCGAGTCAAGCTGATCATTCCTAAGTACACTTAACTGAAAACTTCCACAACCACAGACTCTTTGAAAAGCATAACCTATTTTTCAATGACCCACCCTTTTCTACAGCGATGGAAATTCCCATCACTGGGTTAACAGGGAAATAATATGAAGGTGTTTGCGATTTCTTCTAATTATGTTCCAGGAACTTTCGATGTGCACTTTTCCTGTTATACAAAAATGGATTGGATTGGGAATCCAAACGAGTTTGCCTCTCCTTGCGAGCAAGTATTTCATCCTCCAACTCTTGATAAGCACTAGATCCCATCTGCACATATTTGAAAAGTCAAATATTCTATTAAAGGAGGAAAGATCCATTGATTTGTTTGTGATTCTCGCACCCCCTCAAAGTAGTTGAGTCTCCTGTTAACTCTACTGGGGTATGCTGGAATTCACAATTACATACATGTGGTTCGTTTGCTGAACTACAATAAAAATGCATGTTATTTCCCTGTTACGTTCTTTGAACATGCCCACTGTCACTGGGCCCCATTCTCTGGGCTGTAAACGTGACTCCCCTCATCACAGTTACATAATACGTATATAAAACATCATAAATAGTAGGTTCAAAATGTGCCTGCAATTCCGTTTTTAGAATTGCCAGAAATAAATGATTTTAACCTTTTTTTTAAGGAATGATATTTCCTTTCATCTCATTCTAAACGGTGGAAGAGGTTGAGTGGATACGGAGGGCTGTCAAAGATTCCTTTTAAGGTAGACAAGCACCTTTGTCAGTAAGTTTTTCCTGTGTATGACATGCTATTTGGTCACCAAAGACTTAACAGATCATCATTGTATCACCAACCAAAGTTATTAACAACCCTTGACCTGAAAACATTAAATCCATCTCAAAGGGTGAGGCGGGACTGCCCTTGGGACTGTGAGCCTTTGGGGACCATCAGAGTCTATGGTACATTACAGGGAGTAACTTCCAATGTTCATTGGGCAGGAGCTCTTACTGGTAATCAAAGATTTGACCTTTGATGTTTATTAACTTACTCTTTTTGGAGCTAAGCCAACCAAAACGAGTGCATAGTAGCGTGAGCTTTTAAACTAAATTAGAAAGAGCTTTACTTATCAGTTATAATTTTAAACCTCAAGCCAAAGAAAAAGACGTGTGACCTCTCGGTGGCTCCACTAATAGTGCGCGCTGGCCTACTTCTCCGGTCCCAAGAGTGGCGCGGTGGCCCCAGGGACCCGCGTGGCTTTCTAAGCCAGGCCGCCTGTCCTCCCTAGGGACCTCAGGTGCCCTGGAGCACTCCTAGGGACACCCGGGACCGCCCATGCGGCCCTGAGGCCCAGTCTTCTGATTGCTTTGCCGTCTCCCTTGGGGATCCCTGTCCCATCTGTAGGGTTATCTGCTTGCACACACACTGCGTCTTACACCACCGACCCCATTAAGCAAAATAAGCAAAAAGGAACGCAGAATAGGGAGGCCACAGTGTCCTCACGGCTACTCCAAAGCAAGCGGTTAAGCGATCCACCCTGGCCAGCGGCCCCACCCCACGCCTCTCCCTCCTCTCCTCCGCCCCCGTCGCCCTCCCCTTCCCACTGGAACCTCAGCCCACGGGGACGGCTCCTTGGACCCCAGAGCTACCCGAGGGAGATGCCCAGTTGACCCCGGCCCGGCCTACACGGCGCCCTGCTCCCCTCTGTCCGGCTTCTCCGGCAGGTTGAGCACGAACGGAAAGAGCGCGGCTCGGGCGTCCACGGGAGTCCCGGGGGCCTCAGGCTGGAAGCTGCCGCCCAGGCCCGCGTCCACGCCGGTCTCTGCGTCCTGGGAGGGCACGAAGCGCCAGGTGCCCGCGCGGCTCACGCAGTAGATGGTGCCGTCCAGGGCGGCGCAGCGGAAGGGCTGCAGGCCCGCGGGGGTGCCCGGCGGCCGCAGGAGCGAGGCGCACTGGCTCCATTGCTTGGCCAGGCAGTGGTAGCGCGAGACTCGGACGCCTCCGCCAGGCCCGGCCGCCGCCTGGGCGTCGCCGCGGGCCCCGCACAGGTCGAAGCGGTAGATGAAGCCGTCGAGGGCCACCATGTCGGCCGAGCGCTCGCGGCTGCTGCTGCACGGGCACTCCTGCCACTCGTCGCGCCGGGGGTCGTACTTGAGCAGGCGGTAGAAGAGCGAGCCCCCGGACACGTAGATCTCGCCGTTACATGTGGCGGCCTCGTGGGCCACGGCGAAGGCGCCCCGGGGCAGCGGCGCCACTGCGGCCCAGCGGTCGGCGCGCGGGTCGTAGCGCTCCACGCTGAGCAGGCACTCGCCGCCCACGGCGTACAGGTGTCCGTCCAGGGCCAGCAGCTGCAGCTGCGAGCGCGCCTGGCGCAGCGGCCGCACGGTGCTCCAGCGGTCGGTGGCCGGGTTGTAGCAGAAGACCTGGTCGGACGGGCGCGCGCGGCCGTCGGGGCCCGCGGGCGCCACACCGCCCGCCACGAAGAGGTAGTTGTAGAGCACGCACAGGCCGCAACCCCGCGCCGGCGCGCCCTCGGGCAGACGCGTCAGCTCGCGCCACTCGCCCGCCTCCGCGTGGTAGCAGTAGACGGCCGCGTCGCCGCGCGCGTCCGCGTCCCCCGAGGGGCTCTGCGGCCGGCTGCCCGTGCGCTCCCCGGACGGCCCGAGCGCCGCGGCCAGCAGGTGGGCGCGGCCGGCCCGCAGGCGGCGGCGCAGCAGCAGGTCTCGCTCAGACCCCGACAGGCGCCCGAACACGGCGGGCTCGCGCAGCACCTCCAGGTAGTGGTCGCTCATGAAGTGGTAGGCAGCCTCGCGCAGCTCCGACAGCCGCTGCCGCTTGGCCACGCTCAGCACCTCGTAGCAGTTGGCCAGGCTCAGCTGCGGGCCCACGGCGTCGGTGGCGCGCTGCGCGGCGCCGGGCAGCTGCAGGCGGCGCGCGCCGGCCACCACCTCGGCCACGTTGTCGGGCCGCACGCCCGCCATGCGCCCGCTGTACGCGTCGGCCAGCAGCAGCCGCAGCGCCGCCAGGCTCACGCCCTGCACCCGCAGCACGTCCCGCGACGCGCGCGCGCGGAAGAAGTCGCTGCGCGCCGCCAGCACCGCCTTGTGCGCGCGGAGCCGGCGGCCGGACACCTCGATAACCAGGTCCGGCTCCCCGTAAGCGGCCGCGGCCCCGGGCGGCACTGGCGCCGGCTCTCCGGGGTCCTCCAGGCACTCGGGCTCCCCGGGAGACGCGGGCTCCTGAGGACACGCGCGCTCCTCCGGGGACGCGAGCTCTTCCGGGAATGCGCGCTCCTCAGGGGACACGGACTCTTCCGGGGACGCGGCGCCCGCGCTGCTAGCCTCCCACTGCCGGTCTACCACCCGCTGGCCGCCGCGACACGGGGGCGGGGAGGTCGCGGAGTCCTCCGCCGTGGAGGCGCGAGACTGCGGCGGGGAGTCGTCCCCGGAGCTGAAGCACAGGGACGCGCTGAGGCTGCAGGGTGTCTGCGCCGGGGACGCAGCGCCCGCCCCCCCGGCCGCGCCCGGAGGCTGCGGGCCGCCCTCTCCCTGAGTCCCGGCCTGGCCGCGCGCCGCGTGGGCAAAGGCGCCCCCGGGCTCGGCCCCGCGGACGCGGTCGTCCCCCGGGTAGAGGACGCAGGGGGCCACCGAGTTCTCCATGGGTGGGCTGTGTCGCTGCCGCCCGCACGCCCACCTCCCGCGTGGCAGCCCCGCAGGTCTGCTCAAGGTCGGTGGTGACTGGGGTGGGGGGGGTGGTTCTAGCTGCACAGGCTTTCCTGGCACGCGATCGGATTTCACTTCTGTGTGTCCCACGTTTTTTTTTTTTTTTTGCTCGCTCGCCGCCCCTCCTCGCCCGGCCCACTCTCCCGGGAGGGGGGCGTGTCCAACTCTCGCTGAACTTTGGGCCGCAGTAATCTTAACGCTGCCTGTGCGCTCGGGTGTCCAGGCCAGCAACTGCGTCGTCAGCACCGGGGCAGGCACGGAGGGGTGACCGCTGCTGAACTGTGGTTCTGCCCCCGCAGAGCTGGGGTGTCGGGTGTTTGCAGCGTGCTGGGCAGGCTCCGGCCTTTAGGGGGTGTTTGCCCCTTAACCGCTTTCCGTGTAACCACGCGGGTACCCCAGGACCAACCAACCGGAGACTGGCGGGCCCAAACTTCAGAGCCTTGACTTGAAGCCCATTTTCTGTGGAGAGCCGCCCCGGGAGGCTTTGCTTCCTGGTGGTTAAACTGGAGGTCGCCTGCAGGACGTCAGGGGGCAGCCCCTGTCCACAATGGGGGGACCCTCCTCACTCATCAGCCAGGAGCCTTCCTCTGCCGCTTCCTCTGCGGGGGTGGCAGGTGTTTCCACAGCAGTCCGCCGTGCTTTCCTGGTTCCTGTTTACGGGAGAAAGAGAGAGGATGTCGGAATTTGGGATTTTTTCAGCGTGGCCATCGCGTGTCAGTGGGGTCTACACACCTCCCTCCCCGACCTTCAGATTATGGAATCCAGTTCTGGTGGCAACAGAGACTGTGATTTTCCACTGCTGCAGAGTGTGGTGACTCAGACAGGCAGAATCATTTAGGCATTTTTTTAAAAGTGCCTTCTCTGCCTCGCCTGATTTGGAGGGCTGGGAAGGAGAACCCAGTTGGAGCAACAGGCAGTACCAGACATTATGGCCTTGAACATATTAGGTTGAACCACGTGACGTTGCTAGTTCTGTAGGTCAAAAGCAGCCAAGTGTCAGTAATCTCGTATTTCCAGCCTAAAAAATAAGTATACATAGAATCAAGAGCCCCTGTTAGTGAGAAAGCATGGCTGGCTGTGTAATTTAATTAGTTTTATTAATGTGTGACAGTTTCCTTTTGGTCTTTTCTGGTCAGTTCTGTCAAATTCAGTTACAACAAATATTTGCAGAAAGGTGCTAGGACACTTCCCCGGAATTGGCATCAGCCAATAGCGTCTATTACAGATTCCAGATGGCTCCAATTCCTAAACCCGTTTGAACTGGTCATTCCTAGAACTACATCTCTGGCAAACCTCAGAGCAGCAATGATCCAAGCAGCTGAAATGCTGCAAAGGAAAAGCCAGAGCAAAAAAGCTGCAGTATTTGGAAGACAGACGTGAGCACCTGCGGATGGATTGCAGAATCATGCAGTCTCTTTCCTGAATTGGCAGGAGCTTCACTGAGACTCCCTCATGCACCGGGAGGAAACTCAGAGGTCTTAGAGTCGGCATGAGCCAAACTGTATTCTAGCTCTGTCAGGAAAAGAAATGTGGACAAGGAAAACATGCAAAGTAGGACTGGGGCTGATCATCACGTAGGATGCGTGTTCACCTCTCGAACCAGATAAAGTGATATTTAGTCCCTTCCCTGAACATGCTCTGATGCTCCACTTATACAGGGTACCATTCCCTGGTCCCTATAAATGCTCAGGGGTGTGTGTGTGTGTGTGTGTGTGTGTGTGTGGATAGACGTATGTATACACATGAATATATTTATATATATCTCAATCTTTACATGCACACATACCCCAATCTTCCTGCCTCTGAAAAGGCTTTCCTATTATTCCCAGAAATAAAAATGTCTTCAAGTTGGAAATTCAAGACATGCAACCTCCCTCCGTCTCTCTGCCAGGTGTCTTTCACAGCAAATGCTTTGGCGTGGTCACTACAGGTGGGGCATGCGGTACGATGCCTGGAAATGCAATGTTGAGAGGGTTGTCGGGAACCCAGGAGCGCCGCCCCGAGGCGTGTGGGTCACATCTCTGGAGGACTCGGGGGCATGTGTCCCCTCAGCCGTGCCCCACCCCACCACTCTCCCGAGCTGCCACCTGCCGTCTGTCTCCTGGTGCCCAGTCCAGGGCCCTGGAGAGGACCGCGGGCCGCAGTGACGAGCAAACGCAAACTGGAAACCCTGTGAAGGTGTGTCAGTGACGTGCTCGGGCAGCCCGAGGGCTTCTGGTGCTTTTGCGGTCAGCTGAGCCACCCGGGAAAAGGGAGATCGAAACTAAAGGTACATTTTGGGCTCAGACACATGAACCTTAACGTTGAAATAAAGTCAGAGACCCGGCTCTCTTATTTGGCCTGTTCATTTAACTCTGAGCTCTGCACTCCAGAAGACCGTGGACCGTGGAGAACTGCTGTGTGACATTTCTTTCCCTGGCCTGGACGGGGGTCTCGGAACTGCCCCTGCAGCCGCACTGTCACCCGCAGTGACGCGCCTGAGTCCTGAGTTGTCCCTGGGTAGCGTCACCGACTGGAAGGGAAGCTACGCAATAGAACTGATTTTAAGAGCTTAAATGTGGAACTCTGCCCTTTTAAAAGTCCTTGATGCTGAAAGCACGTTTGATAAGAATGTATCTCGTTGCAGCTGTAAAGCCACTGGCCGTCCAGCCTTCTCTGCGGTGCCGATACGGAAGCCGTCTGACGACAGGGTAAGTATCCCTTATCCAAAATGCCTGGGACAGAGGGTTTTAGATTTTTTTTATAAAAAAAAATTTTTTTTGGATTTTGGAATATTTGCATTTATATTTACATCCCAAATCCAAAAACCCAAAACCCAAAATGCTCCAACAAGCATTTCCTTTGATCCTCACGCCAGTGCTCAAAAAGTTCCGGATTTTGGAGTGTTCAGGATTTGGGATGCCTGACCGGTACCTGGGATAGAACTGGTTCTTGCTCCAGCTAAGTCGAGAAAGGAAGGAACTCAGTTATGTCAAAAATCATGATCCCAGAGTTTTCACAGCTCCATTGCTTTCCCCGCTCAACACCCACAGGCTACTGAATCCTGCCCTTTCTGGTGGACTTCCAGCAGTTTCCACTGACACTCCCCCCCCCAGTATGCCCCTGGCATGCTACAGAGCTGGGGGCAGGATGTGGCCCGGCAGCATGGCACAGCCTGCCGTCCCGCTGCGGTGCGGCCGCGAGGGCCTCCGCCCGGACAGCCCGTCTGCAGCCAGCGGTCAGGTGAGCCAGTCTCCGTCCGCCAGGCGTCAGCAGGGCTGTAGCTGGACACATGCGTGTTGTCAGACGTGACAGATCCGTGGCTGTGGTGTCCAGCGGTAGGAAGGCACAATGTCAAGTGCTGAGATGACACCCTCAGCTGTCCCTCCCCTCGGAGGCTCTGGGGCAGCGTTTCCGGAAGATGGTTCCATCGCACGAGAAGCCCCCGGCCTGCTCACCAGTCTGCCACCAACCACCTTGCAGGCTCCGCAAGGGAAGTGAGATTAAACAGGGGCCCTTTCCTCTTTCAGATGGTGTCAGAATAAACTCAACATTAAAAGTCTTTTTTTTCCCAGAATGACCCATTACTGTGATTTTTGCAAGGGGAAGAGTGAGCCCGTTTTAGTTCAACAGTCCTCTGAAATGTCAGCGTCTCTGCTAAGACTGCTGGCGTCAGATTTCTTTGGACTGGAAGGCAGGGATTTCCAAAGGGACTTTTCCCCGTTTTGCGGAATTCCACTAAGAGGCTCCCTGAGGACTGTGGACAGGGCGCGTGTCCTTGTCACGGTGAAATAACTAGAACTCCCCTCCTGATCAAGGCATTTGGAAGGATTTTTCCCTGACTGATGTTCATTATTAATACTAATATTTCCTGAGCCCCACATTGGGGCCGTCACAGTCAGAGGATGACCACAAGCTAAGCAGAACACTTCCCTCGGAAGGAGTGTGGTGGGTGCAGGGACAATTCATGTAATCAGAACGAGATTTAATTAAATACAATGTATGTAGCATTTTCCCCCTAAAGGACACACATCTCTCCCTGACCCTATACCTATCTAAGCAATTTTTAAAGCTCCCATTGCTTTCTTCACTATTAATGTGAATTTGAAAATACAACTGTATACAATTTCCCAATGTGGACATTAGTTTGTATATTGAATGTGGACATTTACTAAAAATTAAATCTCAACACTTCATTATAATAATACTGGTCGCTAAAAAGAACCTTTCTTTCAAATAGTCACAGTCAGCTTTTAAAAAAAAAAAAGTGTGTTAATAACTCAGGAAGCTTCTGGAAACCTCCGTTCCTTACCAGTCGCACCTTCCCTGTGACGCATCTCTGACCCCAGCCCGTGAGGTCGCAGGTTCCCTGGAAGTAGCACCTTTGTGCTTTCACTGAAATAGCAAGTAGCCAAAACAGCGTGAGGTTAACTAATTATACGAACCGATAAGTCTAGGCAAAACCACAGAGTCTTAGAAACTTGCAGCGAACCTCAGGATTTCTATTTGACGATAGAATGCGTTGATTGGCTTCCAGCTGTTCACGTGAACATTGTTTTCAAGGTTATTTCCTCTTTCGGCCCCAGTTAAAGCGAGTCCACGGTCTCTGGGCACACTCAGCCCTGGGTAGGAGGGTCGGCCCTGCATGGCCCGGGCGGGAAGCCCCAAGCCATGGCCGCAGGCGCCCCGTGAAGCTCTCGGTCCTTGCTCCGAGCTGATGCGCATTTCCACAGTATTCTTTCAAGCACGGAATATGGTGTTAGGGGGACCATCAAGACGTGCAGAATGGTGCTGTCCGCGGAGCGAGCAGAACACATCGCTCACGAAGCACTTTTGCATTTCGAAAGGCATCCCATTAGCGACACTCCGCCGCTACTAACAGCAAGGTTCCGTGCTGAGTCTCGGGGGACGGGAACGGTGGTTGTCTGCTCTTAGCGTCTACGTTCAAGGTATCTGTCACAGCTCAAGCAGTGAGATTCCACATGGATAAAAGAGAACTAAAACCAATTTTAGGCAATATTTTCTGTATTGTTTAGAAATGGAGAGGGTGTCTACCGAGGGATATAGTTTGTTGATAAATCATGAATAAGCGGGTGTCCCACAGTACATAAAGCAACATTGATTAGAGTCGATTCCACCAAAATGCAATCTGTAATCTTTTATTTTTTTGAGGGATGTTCTAAAAGACCAGATGGACTGTCACATAACCTGATGACACACAAGTTAGAATAAAAATATAACAGCGAACGTCTATTCTGCCAGGCAGTGTTCTCGCATGTGCTACGTCACATTGACATAACGGACCCTCACAACCGTTCTGCGAGGTGTTCTGTTTGGCCCATCTCAGAGAGGAGGAAATAAGGTGTTTTGTGACTTCCCCAATATCATGCATTTCATATGCCATGCAGGCGTAAGGGGCACAGCCAGACGCTGAAGCAGGCAGGCAGGGGCTCTGGCGCCCACGCTGTTCTGTTATCCCCTGTGCCACGACGCCTCTTAGATGGTTCTGTGGGTCACGTTCCTGAGCTGGTGTCTGCCACACCCAGGCACTGGGGTGACCGAAGCCTGCAAAACATTCAGATGGGCCGGTCCACTGTCCGTGCCTCCTGCAAGCAGAACGCCACTAAATCTGGATGTCCCGCCCTGGCCTGGGAATGAAGCAGGCGGAGAGAGGGCAGCACACCCCACACAAGGTCACAGGGGCTCATTCCTTTTTCATTCTTTTTTTCTCCCCTGACTGTACATCTTCCAATAACCTTCAGGTTCATAGATCCTTGCCTTCTGCTTGATCAGTCCTGCTGTTGGCATGCTCTGCTGTATTTCTCATTTCACTCATCGTATTTTTTAGCTCCAGAATTTGTTTTTTTATAATAATTTCAATGTCTATTAAATTTTTCATTTTGGTTATTATTTTGATTTCATTGAATTATTTCTCTGAATAGCTTAAAGTTCACTTAGCTTCCTTAAGCAATTATTTTAAATTATGTGCCAGACAATTTGTAGATCTCTATTTCTTTGGGGTCAACTGCTGGGAGATTATGATGTTCTCTGGGTACTGCTATGTCTCCTTGGTTTTTCATGTTTCTTGTTGCCTGATGTTAATGTCTGTGCATTTGTTGGAGCTACCACCTTGTGCAGACTTCACCAGCTGTGAAATAGTTTCGCTGTGGAAATGGAGGCCGTGAGGGTGCTCTCTGGGTGGGCTGCAGGACTCTGGCGCCAGTGAGGGCACAGCTGTCTCTGTGCAATGCTGTCAGTTGAGGTCAGTGTTGATAAATACTGCAGGGTCCTCAGTGGCCAGTGCCATGCATGTCCACAGTGGCAGTGAGCGCTGTGGGGGTCTTGGGTGGTGACAGCTGTTACATCCTCTTGATCTCTTTTTCTCCCCCCATGGAAGTCGTGGCTCAGAGGACTGCCCTTGGCACCGGATCCTACTAGTGTGCCCACCTGCAGCAGCAGTGGAATCCGTGGAGCAGCCACGGAGCTGAGAAGCCGTGTGGAGGGACCAGGGCTCTGGGACCCGGCGTGGTAGGGGCACCGCCGCTGCCTCACTGGCAGCAGAATGGAAGGCGCAGGTGCCTGGGAATTGGACGGAGAACCGAGAACAGAAGCACAGGCGTGCGGAGCCGGAGTGGCTCCGGGTGAGATTTTACTTCTGGAAAATCAAAGATGCCTGCAGAGAGTTGTGCACAAGGGTATCTTTCAGAGCATTTTTGTTAGCAAAATGTTGGACTGATAAATAAGGACGTTGATTAATAAATTACACTGTATCCCTATGCAATCATCAAAAACCACATTCTCAGTGCTTCTAAGGATACATGAAAATGCTCTGACCACATATTAAATCTAAGGGCGAGGGCACAACCAGCATATGCAAACGTGTGTGTGTGTGTGTGTGTGTGTGTGTGTGTGTGTGTGTGTGTCACATACCTAAGCGGCCGTGGCCATGGCGACGTGAGGCTGTTGAGAATGGCCTTACAACCTCCTCTCAGTCCTCTACCCATCCTAGGACCTGCATCTTGGATTCCCTGTGCCAGTCAGCATGTCAGAAGCCCAGTCTTTTGGGGAGGACTGGCCCGGCCCCCACCTGGAGTGCTGCCACAGCCCAAATGGAGGATACATGGCGTGGCTCTGAGGCCGGCGGTGCTGCCATGGTCAGAGCGGCCTCAGGGACTCAGTGGGCAGATGCCCGCTGGCTCTCAGGAGCTGGAGAGGGCAGGGTGAGACTTGCAGGTCTCCTTCTTTTCCACGTGGGAGGAACGTGAACTTAGCGGCCAGAGGTCAGACGGTGGCAGATGATATTTTCCAAAGACACCCGAGGCGGTGTCCCACTCAGCCACGTGAGATCACACTCCTCCGCTGGCAGCTGGGCTTGTTCACTCCCCTCGGTCCAGGCAGGCCTGTGACTGAGTGACACAAGGAAGTGACACGGTGACTTCCAAGGCTGGTCAGAAAAGGTGATGCAGCCTCTACCTGGCTCTGTCTTTCCTCAGGACACGGTCTTAGCAGCCACCGTTCAACACAGAAGGAGTCTAGCTGCATGGGTGCTGCGGAGCTGGAGAGGGGACACGGACGGCCCACTGGGCACAGGGCAGCTTGCGGGGCACACAGGGCCCACAGAGCAGGAGAGACAGATACCCCAGAGCCCCAGCAGGGCCAGCCCCCAGGGGTCTTAATCATCCCCACCCAGAAATGAGACCGTGAGGCAACAGCCTCTGGAAGATTCCAGTCCTTAGCCCTCCAGCTACCGCACCCGGTGCTGAGTGTCATGGCAGAGAGCTGTCCCCACCGAGCCCGAGACTTGTCCGCAAGACAAATGCTGTTGCTTTAAGCCGCTGTGTGTCTGGGTGGCTCATTAGGCAACCACGGTAACTGGAACAGGCTCTTGCTACCCACAGTAAGAACCGTGGCTGCATCGGGAAGCCACGGAAGGCCCCACGTCGGATCGGTGTTGCTCTGACTCCTGCACGAGGAACTGATCGGGGGGACGTGAAAGGCCACCCCCGGAGACTGAGGCGGCAGCCCCAGCTGAGACGAAGGAGGCCACACGACGGGAGCAGACTCGGTGGAAGTACACTGAGGCCCCCGACTCTCAGACAGCGCCAGAAAACACTATCACCGAACACCAGCACAGTGGTTTTTCATTTATGAGGCATTTTACGTGCATTGTCCTGTTTAATGGTTTCTCTTTAGGATCCAAGAGATCTCGGTCTGGTAAAATTAATCCATGTGCTACTCTATCAGACCCTGAAGCGTGAAGCTCCATCAATTTACACAAAGGAAATTAATTTAGCAACAAAACTAGTTATGTCGCAATTTTAGGACACTTTGCTCTAGTGCCCTCCCTGGCCTTCTCTCTCTTTGTCCTCTAATTCCTCACCACAGGGCCTTTGCACATGATGTTCACACAAACCTTCCCCTCCTGCCCTCCCTTGCCACCCCGTCGCACGTTTCCAATCTCGGCTCAAGATTCCTTTATTATTTGCATTCATAGGAATTTATTCCTTTCCATTAGAGCACTTGTCTCAGTTGGTTATGACACATAAATTAACATAATTATATGTTTAACGCCCTTTGCCGTATTAGAGTCTAAGCTGCAAGGAGGGGGAGACTGGGTTTATTTTACTCCCAACTGTACTCCCAGCACCTACAACCGTACCTGACCCACAGCGGGCATTCGGTAAACATTCATGAAAGGAGGAAAATTAATGTTTAATCCTTCAAACAAAACCTGTGCAAGAGGCCTTGGTGATTTCAGTATCGTTTCCAGCAGGAACCTGGGTGCCGGCAAAAGGTAAACTCCTAGAAGTTCTCGTTTTGTTCTTAAAGTCACTGCTCACTGTTAAATATTTTGCAAATACGTGCCGGCTACCAACGCTATAATTTTAGCTTGATTACAACGATGTCAAGAGAAAAACCAAAATCAAGACCACAACTGAGACAATAAGCCCTGGCTCTCCCGAGGAGAGCGGAGATTGCCCGGAGGGAGTTACCAAGGGGGCGTGCGCAGGACAGGACGGCAGACCCGCTGCTCTCAGGCCCCTCCTGAGCCCCACTCTGCCGAGGCCTTCTTGGCCACAGCCTGGGATGCAAGGAGGATTAGAGGCATTACAGCTGCCTAAGTAACTCCAGATTTGCAGCAGAGCTATTATCACGGAGCCATTTATGCTGGTATCTAGAAAACAACTGAAATACGAGCCCAGATGGAGGCGTTCGCAGCACGGAGAACCTCTGCTTCAGCACAGGGACACGGGCAGGGAAAGGATCATTGGCTCTGAGGACTTCTCGTTGCGGATGTTGCTACCTGTGCTGGAACTTACAGAACCCGGATCAGGAACACAGGGACTGTGTGGGAAAATGTTTAGAAACGACGTGATGGTCCCCAAACCGCCTCTCCAGATTCTTCCTTCCTCCCAGGGCCAAGTGCTCTAAGGAAAGGCCAGATGGCAACACATGTGTTCATGCTGCCCCAGAATTTCTTGAGCCACAGTCCAAGGTCCACAACGCTGAGCTGCTTTCTCCCCTCCTTCCCAGACCAAGATGGTCTTAAATACGGCAAAGTATCCTCAGGACAGGGATACGTTAGGAGAAATGCGTCATCAGGTGATGTTGTCACTGTGCACTCACAGAGACCTGGTGCACTCACACAGACCTGGTGCACTCACAGAGACCTGGTGCATTCACACAGACCTGGTGCACTCACACGGACCTGGTACACTCACACGGACCTGGTGCACTCACAGAGACCTGGTACACTCACACGGACCTGGTGCATTCACACGGACCTGGTGCACTCACACGGACCTGGTGCACTCACAGAGTACCTGGGTACACTCACAGAGACCTTGTGCACTCACAGAGGCCTGTGTGCATTCACATGGACCTGGTGCACTCACAGAGACCTGGTGCACTCACACGGACCTGGTGCACTCACACGGACCTGGTGCACTCACAGAGACCTGGTGCACTCACACGGACCTGGTACACTCACAGAGACCTGGTGCACTCACACAGACCTGGTGCACTCACAGAGACGTGGTGCACTCACACGGACCTGGTGCACTCACAGAGACCTGGTGCACTCACAGAGACCTGGTGCACTCACACGGACCTGGTGCACTCACACGGACCTGGTGCACTCACACAGCCTGCCGGCAGCACGCCCAGGTAGGTGGCACCACCCACTGCCCAGCTACAAAGCTGTGCAGCAGGTTACTGTACCCAACACAGCAGTTAACTGTAAACCAACGGGGAAAGGATCTGTGTCTCTAAAGGCATCTAGACATAGAAAAGATGCAGGAAAAAGTGTTACAATCTTATGGCACCACCTTGGTATGTGCACCTGGCCTGTCATTGACCAAAACACCATTTTGCTGCGCAGGACTGTCTCGTAAGAAGATCTCTTAACTATTTTCATCATCTGCTTTCTGATTACGTGACCAACGATGCCTGTGTGATTGACAGGAAAGGCTCGAGGACTTTATCTCATTAAAGTTTTTGCTTAGCTATCCCAGATGGACGCGCTGGAACGCCAACTTCCGGGAATGTGCAGACATCGGCTGTCGCCGTCGCTGGAGCCGATCTCCAGCCCAGGGCAAGGTCCCCAACGCGATGTGGGGTGTGGGGGGGATTATTCTAATCATAGCGCCTTGTTAGCTCCGGATAAGGCTGGAGGGCTCCAGCGACAGCCACCAGGACTCCCTGTTAGAGAATTAAGTGACCGCCCTTCAGTGGGAACCGGGGACTTCCCGCTCAGCGTAGACGGTTTGCGCAGGAGCCTAGGGCCCCGCAGGCGGCTGAGCCGAACTAAAGCTCCTTATCGCCCCAGGTGTCCCTTTTCTCTCCCGTTAGAATATAGATTTGGGGTGAGCGGGGGCGAGGGCTCCCCCGGCACGCGGGTGCGGCTGCGTTTAAACTCCACTCCGGGGTCTCCGAGCTGCGGCGTGAGCTGGGCAGCCACAGGCGGTCTTTGCCTAAGGGCAGCTCGTTCCCCCCTTTCCACACCCTCCCACCGCGGCGCCGGGCACGGTCCACACCCGCCGAAAACCGCGGACGGGCTCTCGGGGACGCAGGGCGGACGGGGAGACCCCGAGTGCGGGAGGGCCCTGCCACCCGCTCTGGGCAGCTCCTCGGACGCGCGCTCGGCCGGCGGGTCCCTGCGATGCCCGTGCGTGCCCAGGGCCCAGAGGAGCAGCCCCCGCCCGCCCCGGCCGCGGCGCGCTCCGGCTCAGCCTAGCGGGACCCGGCATGGGTGGGCAGCAGGACTGTGCGGTCCGGCCCGGAGCGACCAGGGCGGAATCCGAGGGCGCGGCCCCCGCCGGCGCTCATTGTCCTCGGCCGAGAACCGCTGCCCGCGCGCCCTGCGGCGCCCCCGCCGCCCCCACGCGGCTCGGGGCTGGTGGAGACGCGGCCCCCGCACTCCCTCGCGCCGCCCCGCTGGAGCCAGCCCCGCCCCGGCCTCCCCCGCCCGACCAGCGCCCCCGGCTTCCTTTCCCCGCCGCCCCCCAGGGACCTCGCCGCCGCCGCCGCCCGGGGCCTCCCCTACCTCGCCGCTCCGCGCCGCTCCCTCCGCCCCGGCGCCCACCCGAGCCCGGGACGCGCGGCCCGGCCGGTGGTCTCCGGCGCGCATGCGCACGGGCCCCTTCCCGCGCACCTGCGGGCGCCGCGGTCCTGGGGCTGCGCGGGGCCGGGGGCTGGTGTCCGCGCCGGGCAGGGCCGGGCTCTGATCTCCCCGGGGCCGAGCGGAGGCCGAGCGCTCCGAGGGGCGCGCGCCGGAGCAGCCGGGGAGGCGGGCGGGGGCGCGGCCGGGCCTGGGCGCGCGTGCACACGGGAGCCGCCCCCGGGCCGCCGGGCACGTCGGATCCCGCGCCTCCGCCCGCTGGGCCTTGCCGGGGCCGGGGGCGCAGGGGCCGGGGCGCTTCCTGCAACCGGGCCCGCTGCAGCCTGGCGGGACGAGCGGGGCGGAGCAGCAGGTGCCCGCGGCGGGCGCAGGGCCCCATCCCAAGGCCGGCGCCTTCGCCTGTCTTGTCCCCCCCATCTCCGCCTGCAAACCGCGGAATAGTGGAACTTGGTGCTTTCATGTTTCTGTAAAAGCAGAGGCGATGCGTTGCTGGCCTAGTCAGTGGCTAAAACCCTCCTGTCCGCCGCCCTGATTCCCGGAGAGAAGTAGACCCGGACTCTCGACCTTTCCCCTGGGGTCCGGCGGCTCAGCGCCGAGACCGTCACCTCCCGCCCCGCCGAGGAGGGCGGCGCCGGGACACCGGGTCTCCCTCTGCCCGGGCTGCGTCGGTTTCCGCAGCTGCGTGCCAGAGTGAGTCTAATTAAGACCGGACCCGGTGGCGAATGCTGTTTTTAATGGGGTTTTTTTTTGCAAATTAATGACGGTTAGGTTTCCATGAGCACAGAGAACCGGAGCCTTTAGTTTCTTTTTCTTGTTTCTTTTTCCTTTTGACCGTCTGTGTCGGTTAAATGCTGGACAGGTAAGGAGCCCTCGCGCTGTCAGCACCGCAGCCAACAGCCCGAGGACGTCTTCAAGACCCCTTTTTCCTCCAGTTGCCGAGGAGAGTTACCTACATCGCTCCGGAGTACAGGAGGCAGAAACTGGGCACACTAGTGAGATTAGAAAAAAAAATTAATTGTCCTTGAACCGTAGCAGAAACCCACCTTTTTGAGACTGAAATAATTCCCCTGGTTTTCGTTTTTATTTTGTTCAATTTGCTTCCAAAATATTTCAGAATCTACCGTGATCTTTCTAGGCTATCTCTGCCTACCTTTGGATAACTGTTACCCAGTCTCCACGGAAACTCGAGAGGGCTGACCCTGGGCTGCAACTGGTCCCCCCACCCACCCAAGGACAGTGCCCAAGGCCAAGGAGGCTCCTCCCCATCATGGGTGCCACTGACAGGGGCCTGCCGGACAGGGAATATGTCACAACCCCCACTGGAGTTTACAATGCCTGGCATACACTGGGTTCGCAATAAATGTTTATTGAATGAACGAAAAAACAAATGAAGTGACTTAAAACCATCCAGTAGACAGGTCGTGTACAGAAACCCTCCCTATATTTTCATACCTCAGATGTTTTACTTAAAAAACGGACGCTTCCCACAATGTCGGTGAAAACATTCCATGCGTCTGGTTAGTTCTTTGTCACTGTAGAGACCTCTAGAGTTCCTGATATTGGACCTGGGATGTAGCAATGTCAAGAAAGAAGAAGGGGAACCTATTCTAAATGGTAAATCTATTTCAAGAGTAAGAATATTTCACTGTGTAAATTTTCCACGTCTGGGGAGCAGCCTAATTATGCCTGGTAGACTCCAAGCACGCACATGTTTCCCCACGCAAAACTGTGCCCTAAAAATAGAAACAGAGCTCACTGAATTGTCCAGGGTGGGAGGATTTGCAGTCCCCGAATGCCGGATCCCATGGACCCGGGTCCTGGGCTCAGAGGACTTGGGCACATCGGGGCGCTGCCTGGGGTGTGAGACAGGCAGCTTCGGAATTCAGCAGACGGGACCTCAAACTCCAGCTTCACCATGTGCAAGTCTTGGATTTGGAGCGAGACACTTGACCCCTCTCTGTGCCCCACGGGATGTGACTGCACCTAGCTCAGGGATTAAATGAGATGGTCCTGGCACGGCACGCAGCAGGCCGGATCCGGGGAGGACAGCTCGCATCCGCCACCTCTGAGTCCATCCTTGCCCTCTGGGTGGTTTTTGGCAAACCTTTTCTCACCTCCCCAGCTCTGTGCCCCGTGCCCACCTTGCACGCACACTCCTGGAACTCAGGAGAGGTGGAGGCTGGTAAATCACAGTCTCGTTCTGAGCAGCATGGCACCTCTCGGGAGAGTGGGTTGGGTCCTGCGGCCCGTTAGGATGCTGGATGTTGTTTTCCTGCATCCGCTAACACCAGACCACAGATAATTCCCCAAATGCTTTTAATAGCCTGTAAGGGTTTGTGCATTACCCTCCCCACCCCCCGAAAAAGGCAGTTAAAATCCAATAACTGTCAGGAATGGGGCCAATTGCTATAAAGTACTTCCAGCTTCTTGGCATGAAAAGCTAATTAGAATATGTGTGTTGGTTTTGAAACGACGTTCATTGGTTCATTTAAAAATCCTACCCATGCTGTACAAGAGCGAAGTCACTGCCAGAGCAGGCCCTTAAATCGACCCCACCCCAGCTCGACTGGCCCCTCACTGCACCGGGCTCCACGGGCCTTTGCGTCCCGCCCTGAGCCGCTTCCCAGATACCACGAAGCTCTTTCCCTCATGTCAAAGTTTCTCCACCCACACTGCAGGCCAGAGCCTGAGACCCTCACGCTCGGGAAACAGGATGCTCCTGGGGACTCCGAAATATTCTTGGCTATTGACTACTAACAGCCCACGTGTGTTGACCACGTACTAATCGTGCCGTTCTCTAAATTTTAAACTGTAGACGATCCCTGGTTTAAGATAATGCCTTATCTGTCCTGATTTAAATAGGAGAACAGTGGCCTACGCCTGTCAGCCTTGTACTTCCAAAGCCCAGGACTGTGACGGAATGAAGCCATCGTGCCCAGTGATTGTCGAGTAAGTGGACGAATGCTGCCTTCTTAGGCTGAACGTCCGTGGATGTGGCGTTTGGGTGCACGCTCTTCTTCAGTGGCTTGAGGTGCTTTTGAAGCTCTCCGTAGTGGTGTCCCAGCTTATTGTTTTTTCAAGTTTCAATCCATTACAGACTGATACCTTTCCTGTTTACCATACAAACAAGATATTAAAAGGATGTATAAAATACGAAGCCCTCACCTTAGTGTCAGGTTAAACAGGCGCTAAATCATTCTGTCAAACTGCAGGTGTCCAAACGCCACGCTCAATTTCAGCCCTGGTGGCCTGCGGCGCGGTCCACACTCGGGGCGCCACGGCTGGGAAGGACACTGGCCGCCGCCCCCAGCCCATCTTCATGCCCTGGCCGAGGCCTCAGCTCGCCAGGTGGGAACAGCTGGAATTTTCCCCAGACTCTGTCTCTCCAAACCTGGTCTTATTGCAGAATCAGGCAGTGCACGTTGACACACTAGGCTTTGGGGTATAGATGTTTGAGAATGGCCCTCAACTGTTTCCATAAATATAAGCGGAAATGTAACCATTTGCCAGACAGACCCTGATGTCTCTGACTGGACTGCCTGATCTATTTCCTGCTGCCGTCCGGAGGCAGAGTGCTACGGATTGCAGGGCGCCAAGAAACCATTTTCCAAAAAACACTCACAGTCAAACTTGGATGGCTTCTCTGTCTAGTCCCTGACCTTCCAGGATGCTGGGTGCTCTTGATTTTGTATTTGGAAGATGCTGGACAATGATGAGCCCCAGGGCGTGGGTCAGCCTCGTGGCCCTGGGGGTCATCAGGGCCTGGGCCCTTCCTGGCAGAGGTCCGGGAGGCCAGACGGTGGGGCCCTGGCCACAGACCCTCTCCAGCCCCCGCTGGCTTGTGTGGCCCCAGCTGTCCTGAGCTCCCCTGCCCCGGCATCTCGGTCGGGGGCTGCAGGACCCACAGAGGACTGAGAGAGGGGGCTTCCTCTCTGGGGTCTTCCTGGAGGGCTTCTCCACCTCGGTGCAGCCTGGCTGCTCTTCCCGGAAAAGTGCTAGAGATCATCCAGCTCCACCTTCCTCTGTGCCCTGCCCGCAAGATCCTGTTGTGGTCAGAACTCCTTGCACTCAGATGTAACCAGCCATTCTGAACTTCCCGGTCCTCCCAGCCTCCTGTGCCCTGCCTGCCCGCTGCCCGCCGTGTGGCCGGCTCTGCCTCCAGCCACTGTCTGTGCCTGCGAGGGGACCGACGGCCAGGCCAGGCTGGACATTGCATGCAGCCTGGGCTCGGGGCATAGGAGGCAGAGCTGCTCTTGTCTGTCAGTTTGTAGCTGCGTGTTGGCGTCACACCCTTGCAGAAAATGACAGGAAGAAGACACACCAGCCCGTCAGAGTGACCCCTGCCCGAGTATTCTGTTCTCTGCGCCTTTCCTGTGGGGCCCCTGAACTTGCACCGTCTTGCTCTTAGAAGTGGAAAGAAAAAAATGAGCGTGGAGATCTTCTGAAAGGTCTGCTTGGAATGCGCGCTCCGCGGCAGCGCCGCTGCAAACCCAGCTGCTCTGAAGGGTCTGCACCCCTGCCCCCAGGCCAGCAGGGGGTCTTCACTCAAGGTGCTTCTCCCTGCCCTTTCCGGAACCTTCTCTTGTTGTCCGGCCTCTCCATGGCTCTGTGCCTGGTGCAGGCGAGTGTCTGCAGGGGCAGAGGGGTGTCCCGGAGGGGCTCGTTCTGCAGGGGCGGGACTGGCCCAGAGGCTGGATCCCCGGAGATGAACTGTCTAGACTCAGGGGGATGGCCAGAGGGAGACTAGGCCAAGCCCCCAAACGAAACCACCGTGCCCTGGAGGACAGTGAGGTACCCGAGTCACAAAGGCCCGGCGTGAGTCAGCTGCGGGGCTTGGCTGTGGCTTTGTACTCCTCTGCACCAAGTCCTGGGCTCTCTGGAGTTGCTGGGCCCCCACGGGCAGTGGGCGCAGTCTGGGGACCGGAGCTTCTGGCCCCTGCAAGCCTAGATCCATCCACTGAGGCGCCCACAGAGCAGAGGCCCTGGGAATCAGTAGGGCAGGGATGTTTCCAAGTCTGAGACGTCACCTCCCGTCCCAGGGCTGCATGTGGGCACAGGGAACCGGTAGGGGACATTATGTGACCTTCGAACTAAGGCACACGCGGAGAAGCTGGGAGTTCACCGGTGGGTGGGCAGCTCTAAAACCCGTCTTGCCCCCTCAGCGGCCTGTCCCAGCAACCACTCCGTTGGGTGTCCCGTGCGTGGTCTCTTCCTATGGGAAAGGAAGTTACTTTTAATCTATGGGAGTGTGTGTGTCCCCGACAGCTGCTGTAACAAGTTGACATGAAATTCATGGCTTAAAACAGCACAGGTTTATCACCTTACATTTCTGGGGCAGATTCCACAGGGGTCTCATGGGGCTAAGATCAGTGTCCACAGGGCCCTCCTGGGGGGCCAGGGGACAATCCGTTTCCTGCTGGTCCAGCTTCCCACAGCCACCTCACGTGACTTAACTTGGGGCCCCTAGTTCTGCAAAGGCGCCGAGCAGCCTCTCCCGATCGTGGCCTCTACCTGGGAGTCCAGGAGTCCACATTTGGATTTCGAAGTCTGCGTTCTTACCCCTCGTTTGTGTTTCTGAAAAGCCAGGAGAAATGGAGTTCCAGAAGCAAGCACAGCCTTTGCGCTCTTGGAGAGCAGCTCTGCTCCGACACCATGAACCTGGGAGCCTCCTCCCTGGGGGACGGGCGTCGGCATCTGTCGGGAGTTCCCAGGTCCCGCCCAGCGGCGTGGCCCGTGGCCCTGAAGAGTGAGATGCAGAATCTTCGACCAGAGAAAGCCGATACTCCGGGAATTCAACAGGGAAGTCTATTGTGAAACTCTGAACATGTGGAAAACCAAGCCCACGTTTGCCATTCCTGTAAATCTGGGTGTACATATGTTGCATTTGCTTAAAATGAGGTCTGTTACGATGTCTCTTGCCCCCAGCAATTGTCCTTTCTCTCGCTCGGCTGAGTGTGACTCCAAACCCCCTCAGGCTGCGATTGCTCCGTCACGTCTGGCTTAAAGAGAGTTGCGAGGGGGTCCCAACGTGGGCTGCTTGGCCCTGCCACGCCTGCCAGTCTGGATGAGAATCCCACGTCGTGACCTGAAGAAGAGAGTGCTTCATTCCAGTTGGAAGAGCCGTGCTAGAGAGCACAGAGCAGGAATCCACATGGTCGCGGCAAAAAAGACATCGAGCCGTTGGTTTCCGAGAGAGGAAGATGAGGAGGATACATTTGCTCCGTAGCCAACCAGGCCGCGGTTTTCAGCCTCAGCGTTGTTGGCGTTCCGGCCGTCCCGGGCATGGTGGGGCACTGCTGCTAACGCCAGAGTCCCCCACCCGCCTGCCCTCCCTGTATGGACGTCCCAAAGTGTCCCCAGATTTTGCCAAATGCCCCCAACCCGATTGAGACCCACTAAACTTGAGGTAGAACCGGCATCCTTCCTGTGGACACCAAAAAACAAAGCAACTGTTTTTTAATGAGCAGAAGGAAATAAAAATAAACCCTCCGTTACTCACCTAACGAGAGCGACGCTGTGTTTTCTCTCTGCGCACGTCCCTTCCTGAGCACGCACCAGGCGCCCGCCATCTCCAAGGGTCAGACTGAGAATCCACCGCCTCTGCTGGCCAGGGAAGCTCCTTCCCGGCTGCTCCTGAGACCCTCCCACCCCCGCTCCCCGACACGTGGCCGCAAATGTGTCCTGGGCGCCCTGGCGGCAGGAGAGGCCAGTGAGGCCAAGGCGCCTCTGCGGCATCTCAGACCGGCCCCCATGCCCAGCCCAGCCCTGCCGGGGGCTCAGCCTACCCTGCCTGCCTGACGCTGTCCCAGACCCTGCACGGACGTCCCGGCTCCTTGACCTCAGGAGAGGCGGCTTCAGCCCTGTGCATCCCGCACGGGGCTCCCTGTTTAAAGCAGGACGTGAAGGAAGCATCAGTGGCCACTTTCCAGCCGCGGGCCTGCGTTTCATCACCGCCGGCCGCTTACAACAAACGCCGAGTTGAAAGCTCCTAGGCTGCGTGGAGTCGCTGATGTCTGTGGGCAGTTTTTCTTTGTTATTGCCTCCAGCCCTCTTGTTTGTTTGCTCTGTGCCCTGGCCGGGTGCCAGGGAGTGCATTTATACCACCCGGCTGGGCCGGGAGCCCTCCGGCAAAGGGCTGAGTCTTAACTCCTCTTTTTCTGTAAGTCCAACCCCATCACTTACTTCTGGTAAGTTCCAGGAGTGGGAGTGGGCCCACCCCAGCCCCCCTGTGCCGGTGCATTTGAGACCCTGAGCTCACCTGACAGCCACTGCTGGGTGGAGCCGGCCTGGGGGGGAGCAGCTCGTACCCTGCTGGCCAGGTCACCTGTGCCAAGGCTCCCAAACCCGCTGAGCCAGAGTGTTCCCATCTGCAAAATGGGAAGATAATAGCATCATCACTTCATGACTCCACAGCAGCCAGAGTGCCAGGGTGGAGCCACGTGGCCCAGGTGAGGTGGGGCTATGACCTCGTCTTGCAGGTGAGGGAACCGAAGTCAACCACGGTCACATCCTGCGCTGGCTCTGCCTCCTCCTAAGCAGGAGCCCAGGACTGGCACGTTCTTACTGGAAATAAGCAGTGGCACCGACACGGGCCCCCAAGTGAGGGTGGCCCCACTGAACACCCGGAAGGAGCACGATGGCGTTTCAGGAGCTAAGGGACTCTGTGTGCACAGGGACACACGCGCACACTCACCCGCAGCTGCTGTCAGATGCCCAGAATAGACTCACCTGCTTGTCAAGGGTTAAATCTTCTGAGGCTCTTTGGAAAAAGCCACGGGAGCAAATAGCCAGGCCAAAGCCGGGCGGGGAGGGCAGGCGGCTGTGCCAGCTGAGCCCTTTCCACTTGAACAAACATCGCCCAGCAGGCCCTTGCAAGAGAGCTGCAGCTCGTGCAGAGAGGAGTGTGTGTGAGCATGTGCATATGTATGTGTGTGCATGTATACGTGTGTGAATGTGCGTGTGTGCATGTGTGCACATGTGTATGTATTCACGTGTGTACACATATGTGTGCATGGGCACATGTATATGTATGTGCATGTACGTACGTGTGTGTGTGTGTGTCGGGGGCCAGAGCAGGAAAGGGGAACTGGTTTCTGAAAGAGCAAGAGCTGTGCTGTGTCCACAGCTACCTGAGAATATTCAGCAAAGTGCCCGGATGCTACAGCACCATTAGCTCCTTTTTCTGAATGACACGCCCTTGATTTCCTGAAGAAAATAAGCGGGACGGCTACGATCTCTCCGCACAGCGCTTCTCCCGCTAAGACTCAGGTTTCCGTGTCCCGTGCTCTGTGCCCGCAGCAAAGCTCCCTCTACTTCCAGACCCTGTCGTGCAAGACGTCCGGCTCCGCGAAGCCCTTCCACGCTGACGGGGTTGAAAGCTGCCCAGGCCGCGGGATGGCTGCCCTCCGTCCGCCGGGCGGGTGGGGACCCGTCCCCGTGAACCGCCTCTCCCTCCAGAGGGTTGTGGGGAACAGCTCCCGGAGCGCAACGGCTGTGCTGGCCTTCCGCGACTGCATTCCGCGTGGCTTCTCAGAAACACAAATGAGGGTCAAGAACACAGACGCCGAGATCCAAACGTTGACTCCTGGGCTTAGGGTCACTTGGACTCAGTTCCCTGGTCTGTGTCCACGGAGTTGGCGGGAACTAGCGATGCCCCATGAGGTCGGCGTGAGTAAGAGAACGTCCGGGGAGGTCTCAGCTCAGCCTCTGGCTGGGGTCAGAGGGCCCCACCCTCCGGAATGCAACTGCCCTTTCGTAGTTTATGGGGAAAAAGGCACCTTGGAACACTGCACTTTTAAATAAAAAGACTTTATTCATGAAACCAGCAGCTAACAGTTTAACAAAGCTTGGGGGGAGATGACTTCCACGTGGGGGTATGTGCGCAACTTAGGAAATATTTGGCTACGTCACAAAATTAACGTTTTTAGTCATCTGTAAAGTGCTGAGACATTTATTTCCCGTGAGTGCCTGTGTTAGGTTTTTTTTTCCCTCATTACCCACCCAGTAAGTAAAACACTGATACGTAAATACAGTGGCGCTCACTGATTGCTCACGCACCTGGACACCAGAGCTGCTTCTGCAACTGCAGGGGACAGTCCCCTGCGCCCCGTGGAGGAGTCACCCGGGTGACAGGCCGTGGGACGGCGCCCGCGTGGTTCAGAGAGTGTGTTCGAGGCAGATGCGGCTGTCCAGGTGGGCAGGTGCAAGAAGCCACGCTTGAGAATGAGACTTTCTCTTCTTGTTTCCTGTAACCCTAAAGCACACATATTTCTCACGTGGACGTTAATGCCATTTGATACGAGAAGAGGATAATTTGGCGTTGACGCTTGCGTCTAGATGTGGACAGGTATCGGGCGTTTTGGTTCAAAGCAAACATTATTGGTGAAACGCTGCAGACGACACATTGACTAAAATATTAAACTGTTAATTTTTTAATCATTGAAAAATGCAATACAAAAATACTACCTTGTTAAGACGTACAGTACACACGTCACACCACTTTGGGAAGCTGACTTCGGAAGCGGCACCCCGTCTGCACCGGGCGTGTGCACCCTGGTTTTTTTTAATCGTTGCAGATTCTACTCTGGAATTTGAAAAGACAGGATATAAATAGAAGTGGTGAATCTGAATCAAGTAAAATTATTTAAAGAGTCGTTAATAAATTCCTGTACTACGGAATACGTTTATTTTCTCATAAATTCTTAGTTTGCAGGTTCTCTGAGCAATACACAAGAACAGGTCTGAAGCTGAAGCTTAGCGTCTGTACGTGGACTGCGGCCGTCCCACGGAACGTAGTGTTTTCCCAGAACGTCACTCCACCTCCGTGACTCAAAGGCTGCAGCCCCTTCTCCCTTGGGAGGCGTCTGTGCTCACTTCTGCCGCACGGAGGAGAAGGAAGGGGCGGCGGGAAGGCCCCGCTGTGATATTGCACGTTTCTTCCTCAAATACTGTGTTCGACCCGGCGCGGACGCAGCGCACGCAAGCCCTCGCGCCATGTGGCTTCACGGAGAAGTCATCCCTGATTGCAAATTCCGACACCAGGAGGCGGCTCAGCAGGGCACCTGCCAGACCAGGATGGAGGGCGCCGGCTCCTCGCGGAGGGGCTGCCTGGCCTTGCCAGGCACCCGTCGGTGGCCCTGGCCGCCACACACCACCAGCGCCGAGCTGGCCTTGGCCTTCTTCGCCCGCCGCGCCCTGCTCCTCAGCGAGACCGGGTCCTTCAGCAGGTCGTAGATGACGCTGTCCTCCGACCTGTGCTCCAGAGAGCTGGAGCCGTGGGACAGACTCAGGGACCCCGACGAGGAGGACGCGTCACTCTTCTGGGTCGCCGATCCCGGCGCGTCTCCCAACCAGATGGCCGCGTCGGGGTCGCTCTGGCTCGGGCGGGAGCCGGCTCCCTCGCTGGGAGGCCCGTCCTTGTCCTTGTCCTCCTCCGCCACCGCCGCCGGGGGCTCCGGGGCCAGGCTGTCCCCGGCCCTGTCCTTGTCTTTCTGGGGCAGCGCCGCGGCCAGGATGATGAACTTGACGGGCCCGTTGTGTGCGTGGTAGGACACCATGCCCCGGCCTGGAGGGAAACAGCCAGCGACTGTCTGTTAAAATAGACGCGTCACAGAAGGGGACCAGAGTGCAGACGGCTCCCCCAGCCCAACGACAAGACCCTGTGAGCAACCTGCAGACTCGAGTGACAGGTTAACGTGAAAATATCTAGCTTATAGTCTTGTGGATTTTTAGTGAATTTGAATAAAGCTTTGAGAACGATGATCTAAAACAAAAAATTGGGTTTTCTTTGGCGGTGTCTCAGTTCTAATAGTCATACCGTTCTTTTAAAAATAATACGGTCGTCATTTTCCTGTTCTGCGTGAAATACCTTCTCACGCTATGCAAATTTATCTAATTTTCCTAAGACTTGATTGAAAACAATTAAAGCCCAGAATGTGTCAGTTTTAGGAAGAAAATGCCTAAACGACCAGCACAGACCGCCGCACCCACGAGTTTCAGGGCGCAGCCGCCGCAGACTCACCGGTCACCTTGGGGATGCCTTGCAGACGGGGCACCGGCAGGGCCACCAGGACTCCCAGGCTGGTGCCGACCATCAGCAATCCGTGGCCCACGAGCAGGCTGGTCACCGACAGCCGCTGGTGCCCTGGGGGAGACAGATAGGTGGCTCGAGGCTGGACACCCCGCGGGCCGGCGCCAAGGCTCTGTGTCACCACCAGACCCCCGAGGCGGGACACAGCACGGGGTGCTCACCGCTGTGCGCTGGCCTTCCCGAGACGGGACCACAAGGACCCGGACAACACGGCGTCGGGGCAGGTGCGTCCTGCAATTGCACCTGAGCAGGGCGGTGGGGCAGGTGCGTCTCTGGACCTCCCGCCCGCCTGCTCCCTGCGTGGCTTTGCGTGGCCCCTTCAGGTGAGAATGGACCCCAGAATCATACAGCCAAACCGCCTGCTTCCGTGCAGTACAGCAGGCGAGCCCCGGCCCCGACACACATGCAGCCCCCGTGGCTCTCGGGGGCCCAGAGCCCCTTCACACGCGAGGAGGGGTCTCCCGAGGGTGGGAGGCTCTGGATGAGGGTACCCGGCCGCACGGTTGCAGCCTGTGTGGGGGATGGGGAGGATTGAAAGGCGTCCCGGGGGCTCTGTGGGAAGAACAGCATCTCAGGACTTAGCGCTTTTAAAGCTGCTGGTTACTTTTGTTTTGATTTGATTTGCAGCCAAGGATCCGAAGCCCAGAGCAGTGACACCGTTTGCTCTGGGTGGTGACAGGGCTGGGCAGTGGCGATGGACGGAAGCGGGAGAACCTCTGACGGCGACAAAGACGCCCCCACCCCGGCACCACCCCAGCTCTGAGGGGCGATCTGAACCGCGGCTTTGGAAAGGAGATGAGACGTCACGACTGCTGGCCGGTCTCTGTTCGGCCCCAAAGCCCCCAGCACGGAAGGCAGGTTTAGTTCGGTTGTGAGCCGCGGTGGTGAGGGCTCAGAAACCAGTTTGCTGCTTCTCTTCGGTGGACACAGAAGCTATTCCCAGTATCTCTGCCTTTGACCCCGTCCACCTTGGACACAGAGAATGAAAAGCAAAGGACCCGACACCAGAGCCAGAGACAATCAGTGCCTCTATAGAAGTCAGTTGTATGAATTCTTTAGGCGACAGAAAAAAAAAACCGTACCCAAAATCAGACAACCCCTAGCTACAAAGAAAGACAGACAGACATGTGGTTTTATTTCTAACCAGGGATTCGCGTTCCTCCCTGCTCTGAGCGACTCGGGTCTCGGGGACCTGTCAGAACTGCGGCTAACCCACGACACCGTCCCGTGAGCAGGCGGGGGCTGTGATTCCCAAAGCTAATCAGAAACTGGGGGCGGTTTCCGAGGCTCAACTGCTTGCCTGGGGGGGCGGGGGGGTCGCAGCTGACGTGGGGCACAGGAGAAGCTGCGCGGGGAGTTTACAGATGGGTTGAACACGCAGAGCGCGGACCCCTGGTGCGCTCTGCTCCTGTCTCTCCTCGCATAGCCGACACGCAGAAAGAAGATGCTCTGGGCACAGCCGCGTGGGCCTGAGCTGCGCAGCCGGGTTCACGCTGCGCTTACGATGAACTCACCGCAGGACGGTGGAGGGCGGCGCAGCCGGGTCCTCAAAGCGCGGCAGGAGAAGCTACAAGGGGATTCAATCCACTCTTCCTTTCACCCCAGGACTTAAACCACAGGACCGAGCAGGGGCAGGCCGCCGGCGAGCCCAGGACGACACCGCAGCCAGGAGAGGATGGGGCACCCACGTCCTCAACCTTGTTCCTTAACTCAGCATCCTGAGTCCTCGCGGTGTGGTCTGCCTATTTAGAAGGTTGCGTCGCTTTTCTTAAGAGCCAGGCTCTGCCGTCTACTTGGCCAGGCCCCCTGGAGGCCCTGCGCCCGCTCAGCGGGACACGGGGCTGCATTTAACACAGGGTCTCAGTGCTGTCCCACCGGCAGCATCTGCCCGCGACCTTCTGGACAGAGCAGGAAACATCTGCACCGCGCCGTGACTCCTGTGACTGTCACAGCTGGGAACGGATGCAGCCCCTTCCAAATCGCGCTGGCTGCGAACTCTGCTCCTTTGCAACTTAGAACTTCAGCAACGCCTCCAAAAACGTGTATGTTAGCCACAGAATGTTTCATCACCAGTTGCTGGACTGTTTCAAATTTGACGTGGTTATTTGAAAGCTTGAGCTGATAGTTTTCAGAACTGAATTCCCAATAGGAGGAAAAGACCCAGAGCTTAGCTGTGGGTGCCAGTGTCTGAGCCCTCTGGGGCGGGGGGAAAGACTGAATCGAGTTTTGTTAACTTGTAAAAAAGGTGTGAGTTACAGTATCCTTTTCTTTTCAGGCTCTGTTCTTTCTGGCTTGGCGAGTCTTCATCGGTAGAACCTGCTTCCATCTTATACGCCAGCAACAGCAAGGAAAGGAAGCATGATGATGTCGCCACACTCCGCGGCGCAGTCGCAGACGACTTCGCTGCTGAAAACACGACGCTGCCGCGTCAGTGCTGGGTCAACCGGCAGGGGCGGCCGAGCCCGGCCCAGGGCTCCTGCACACTCTTACAGTCAGAGTGGTGGGCGGACGGGTCGGTGCGTGAGGGTGTCTGGGTCTGTGCCCGGAGGGATGCCGATGACTGCGCCTGCCTCCTGCACAGGAGCAAGTCAAAGATGACACCGCAGGGAGGCAGTAGGAGCGGCGTGGACCACAGGGTGGGAGCAGTGGGGACAGGCCCCCCGAGCGCAGCTCTGTTCTCGCAGCCTGGGCGTGCGTGCTGCTTGGTTCTATCAAGGCAAGTGCAAACTCCGCCCATGCTCGCAGGGGCCTTCCCTTCCTCCTACGAGTTTCTGATCATAACTGGAGAGGGATAAGTAAACACCAAGGGTGGTGCGGTGGCTGCTGCATTTTGGTGGCTGGCTCAGAGGCCTGGAACCACGGCAACCTCGGGGATGCCTGGCCCTGAGGGGGGGGGGCGTCTGGCCTGCGCCAGGGCGGCTCAGACGCTGCTTTCCCGCAGCAGCCTCCTCAGCTGCCCCTGCACGCGGGGCTTGGAACACTCGGCGCTCCCAGGCCAGGCCGGTGCGCGCTCGGACCATCTGCACACGTGACTCGGTTTCGTCCCAACAGCCACAGCCGACTCCCGCAGCAGACATTTGCTCCCCGCATTTGCTCTGAGTGTGCTCAGAACACTCCCCGCCCCCCGCAGAGCAGCGCGCTTTCCGAGCCAGGGGGAGCAAACCGTTTTGGTTTTCTAAATATAAACTTGCGTGTTACATAAATCTCCATTTTCTTCACCAAATGAAAATATGCTACAGTCTTTTAACAACGATTTGTACGGAGCCGGCCCTGCAGAAAAGAACAGCTATCGCGGTCTCACCCTCTGTCTCCAGCGAGGGAAGACCCCACTGAACCTCCTCCTCCGCCTTCTCTTCCTCCTCCTTCCCCCTCCTCCCACCCCTTCTCAAAGGGCTGCCGCACACCCTTTCTAGAAATTGACCTCTAAATTACTGTATTTTTCAATGTATCACAAATGGCGCCTGTTATGGACTGAGTCTGCCCCCTAAATTCACACGCAGAAGCTCTAACCCCAATATGATGGCACTTAGGTGTGGGGCCTGTGAAGGGGATTGGGGTGATTAGAGGTCGTGAGCGTGGCCCCCTGAAAGGGTTGGTGCCTTTTCAGGAAGAGGAGGAGACCAGAGCCCTCTCTCCACATGCCGGGACACCATTTGCAAACCAGGGATCAGGTCCTCACCAGGAACCAGCCTTCCGGCACCTGGGTCTCAGGCATCCAACCCCCAGAACCGTGAGAGATGTTCTTTGCTGCTGCGTATAAGGCTCTTGGTCCGTGGTATCTGTCGTGGCGGCCCACAGGGAACTGAGGCAGTAGCCCCATCTCCTTAAATGCCAGACATCTTCCAATATCACCAACCCACCGACAGACGAGTGAACCCAAACAACCTTCCGCCAATCCCAGGATGGTCTCGTGCCACCTGTGAAGGGTCACCATGACCAAAAATCAAATCCAGGTGCCTGGTCTGAATAAGGTTTGCAAATCATGTTGGTCAATTTGATTCGCTGCCCCCCCCCGGGGGAGGGGACCAAACCGACTTCTGAGCGGTGCCCAGCCGACCGACTCCGTGACTCCAACACCCGACACACAAGTCCGGGAAGAGGCGACTGGACGGGGACCCCCCTGTCCCGCCCACCTTCCACTGCCGACGTCCTCAAGGTGAGATGCCGCTTCCCTCCTTCCTGCCCCGTTTGCATCTGCACCCGAGCCCTCGGCAAGGCTGCCCTCACCCCCCCACCACCACCGCACTTCCTCTGGCCTCCTCCCCATCACCTGCCAGGCGGGGGCCAGCAGATCAAGGCAGTCATGGTCCCCTCCCTCCTGCTCTCCACACCCTTCTGCAGGATGCTCTTCCCAACACTCAGTGTGCGACCGATTCTTTCCTGTTCAAAACCTTCAGTGATCCCACCAGCAACGCGGCAAATACGGACACGCCCAAGCTGGTCCCCTCTGCTCCTCATGCTCATACACACCGGCTGCATGCTTATACACACCTGCTACATGCTTATACACACCAGCTGCATGCTTACACACACCAGGTACATGCTTACACACACCTGCTACATGCTTACACATCTGCTACATGCTTATACACACCAGCTACACGCTTACACACACCAGGTACGTGCTTATACACACCTGCTACATGCTTATACACACCAGCTGCACGCTTACACACACCAGCTGCATGCTTATACACACCAGCTGCATGCGTACACACACCAGCTACATGCTTACACACACCAGCTACATGCTTGTACACACCAGCTGCACACTTACACATAGTAGCTTCATGCTCACACACAGTAAGTAGCTGCATGCTTACACACACCAGCTACATGCTTATACACACCAGCTGCATGCGTACACACACCAGGTACATGCTTACACACAGCAGCTACATGCTTGTACACACCAGCTGCACACTTACACACAGTAGCTTCATGCTCACACACAGTAAGTAGCTCCATGCTCACACATACTACATACCTATATACATACCAGCTATACGCTTATACACACCAGCTACACACGTACACTCCCTTCCCTCTCTGTGCATGACCTGGCTCTATGAGCCCCTCCCTGAAAGTCCGCCCCCTCCCGGTGACTCTCCTGTTCTAGATACTTCCACCTGGTCCTTGCTCCACCAGAGCCTTGCTACGGTTAACAATGAGAAACCCTCGAGCCCCCTGTTCTGACCCGTAAAGACAGCACTGGAACCTGGTCCTACTCCAGGACACGGAGGTGCTTAAGGGACATTGTGTCACTGACCTGGAGGGGCTAAGACAGCAGGGCAGGGGATCTCCAGACTTCGCCCCATCGAGGGGGTCTCTAGGCCCCACCCCCACCACCCCGGCCCCGCCCATCCAGGGGATGTCTCCAGGCCCGGCCCTGCCCCCGCCATCACCAGGCCCCGCCCTTGCCGTCTTCCAGCCCCGCCCCGCACCTGGCAGCAGGTTGTGCACCGGCGCCGCGATGTTGACGTCCTGCAGGTGCTCCAGCGTCTCGGTGTGGAAGAGGCGGAGCGTGGAGCCCGAGGTGAAGGCGATCCAGATCCCGACGCCGGCCACGGCCATGTGCGAGATCACCATGCCCTCCTCCTGGTGCGCCTCCAGCTGGTTCTGTGGGTGCACAGAGGTCGTGGGGGCGGGCCCGGCCCTCTAAGCCTCCCACCCCATTGTGGCTCTGCTCGCTGGGAACGGTCTGCGTTTTCAGGTGCGCACCTGCCTGCTGGGGCTCTCCGGCTCCGCCCACCCGCCCCAGCACCGCCCACGCCCCGTGCGCAGGGCCGAGCCGGCACAGTCGGCTGTGGCCGTGGGTACTGCCTCTCCGGGATTGGAGGAGGGGGCCAGGGGTGGGCATGAGGCTCAGAGACACCCTGGCACGACGTAGCATCGTCAAAGGTCTTGAAATGTAAAAAATCTCACAGGCCTGCATAATTCCCTAAATTAAAATAATTAAACTTTTTTTAAAAAACCAAGTAAACAAAAGACTTACATCTCTGCCCTAAGAGTTGTCCCACGACGTTTGCGAGCAAGGGGAGGCCGTAACACCCCACCACTCCGGTTGTGCGACCTCCAGGCACATGCCCGGCAGAGGCTCAGCAGACGCGCCACCAGTAACCACACCCCGCGCCCGAGGCAC
Organism: Lepilemur ruficaudatus; assembly: GCA_963574885.1. Lineage (NCBI taxonomy): Eukaryota > Metazoa > Chordata > Mammalia > Primates > Lepilemuridae > Lepilemur > Lepilemur ruficaudatus. The sequence goes on from CAUYRT010053808.1 coordinate 47,324, forward strand.
CACGCGGAACGGGACGCGCCGATTGCGACCGGAGGTGGGTGGCGGACGGCTGCGCGGTGTGTCACGGCCTATTTCCCCCGAGACTCCGGGGTGGGAGCGGTGCGCACTGCTGGGCCTGTGGCCTGGGCGCCCGCGGGGTCAGTGCGCAGACAGCACAGTCCGGAGGCCGGCCTGACCCACCCTGCGCCACTCACCGTGGGTCTTGGTGGACCCTGGAGCAGACCGTTCCTCCTGGAGACCCCACGTCCCTCGATGTGAAGGGAAGGGGGGACCTCAGGCGGAAGAGGAAGACCCACTTTCTGACCCCGGCTGCAGCTCTGGCCCTGCAGCGTGGTTGGTCACTGCCGCCCTCTGCTCTGTCCTTGTTTTCTCCAAGGGCTGTCCCGTCCCTCAAATGCCCATGCTCCAGTCAACTCCGTGAACGTCTCTCACCATGGGCACCTAATTTCCTCATGTAAAATTGCTTCAGTCATCACCAGCTGAATTTAAGTCTTTGACCATAGAAAGGAACTAGTGTTCACGGTTACGGCGTCCTCAGGTCACAGACCCAGTTCTTATTAGGATCTAGCTCCCCCTTCCCAGCAGGCGTGACTCGCAATGTACAAAGATCAGAAGTATTTTTAAGAATGGCAGTTTCACGGGATCCGCACCCTCCGACATACCTGGGCCGTGCAGCGTAGCAGACAGTGTTTGCCTGGGAGTCTGGAAGTCTGGGTTCAGATTCCAGATGATTCCAGCTCTGGCCTATTTCTGACCCTCTCCCCCGACTTTGTCTCCCTGGCCATGGAGGAGGGGCGCGGGCCTGCCCCGCAAGTGCACCCCAGCCAGGGCGGGGTTCTCTCCGCCCCGCTCTCTGGTGGGGTTCTCTGGTCCCCTTCTCCCAGGCGCTGGCTCAGTCCTGCCTCTTCACTCCCGCCCGGCCTGGGGTCCTTTCTCTCCTGATTGCCTTCGCTCAGCCCCCAAACACGTACAAGTCTCACTCACCACAAATTCAAAATAAAGAATAAAAGCAAAAAGAGAAAGAAAGAAAAATGCCCTGTCTCCCTTCGGCTGTGGTCCTCGGTTTCCCTCCGGCAGCCGCCTGCGGGCTGCAGGCCTCCCCGCTCCTGTCTCCAGGAGGTTCCAGGGGACACCCGCTGGGCTTCCCAGCGATCTCCAAGACCGCCATACCCAGTGGGCGGTTCTTTCGCCAAAAACTGAGGTCTAATTCGCGCACCACAAAAGCCACCGTTTTAAAGTGCATATTGCAGTGGTTTTTAGAATATTCAAAAAGTTGTGCAGTCGCCATCACCGCTGTCTGCTTCCGGAACATTCCGTCACCCGTAGGCAGTCGCTCCTCCGCCCTCCGTCCCGGACCCTGACAACCGCTAACCTAGTGTCTGCCATGGATCTGCCCGTTCTCGAGGTTTGATAAGAATGGAACCGCACACCAGATGGCCTCTGTGTGTGGCTTCTGTCACGGAACAGAAGGCGTTCAAGGTTCGTCCCCGCGGTGGCCTGTGTCACTCATTGCTCATTTCTTCTCACGGCCGAGTGACGTCCCTTTGTGTGGAAGGACCACAGGCTGGCTGGCTGCTCACGAGCTGACGGATGCTCAGGGTCTACCCACTGTTTGATTACTATATTAATAAATTATGCTGCTATCATCATTTATGTACAGGTTTTTGTGTACAGGAATCTAAGTTCTTTAGAACATACACCTGCAATTGGAAATGCCGGGTCTTCTGGCAAATCCGAGGAACCGACAGACGGTTTTCCGACAGTTTGGGCCACTTTACGTTCCCGCGAGCAACACATAAGTCTTGCAGTTTCAACACTGCTCTTCCTCCTGACTCTTCATCCTCTTCCCTGGGAGGTAGGGAGGGAAGCGCACAGCCTTGGATTTGGACCTGAGGATTTCAACTCTGCCACACACTGAAGTTGCCCGGGGTATAATGAAGAGCTGCCGTCCAGACCCCGTCCCCTGGAGAGTCTCGCTCACTAAACGTGCAGCGGAACTCGCCGTGGGATTGTTTCTAAGGTCCTCAGTGTGCAGCCAAGTTTGAAGACGACTGCGTTAGGAAGCCTGGTTTGAGCTCCGCGGGGCAGCGCCCTTTGCTTCCTGCATAGCTTCAGGGCGGCGGGTCTCACCTCCAGGGCTCAGTAAAGCACAGCTGGCCACAGCACAGCAGAGGCAGGTCACGGGGACTTTTACTTAGATCATGAAAGGGACAGCCAGTGACTCGGACTGCAAGTGAACATCACAGGCGCAGGGGCCGACAGACCGTTCCACAGTTCAGAGCAGCTGCAGAGTCCCTGGAGCCCGAGCCCACACCACGGAACTGGGAAAGGAGCATTTCTGAACACCGTCATCGCCTGTGCCCTGAGGGAGCCCACGCCCGGGAGCAGGACCCGGAGGACCACAGCCCTCCCGCACCGCTGTACGCACGGGGCAGGTGAGGCCTCGCCCTTCTGTCTGGCTTCATGGGGGGAAGGGGTTCCCTTTTGATCTTTTGTAAGGAATCACACTTTTGTAAGGAATCAATCTTTTGTAAGGAATCTCAGGAATCACACTGCCAAGACGAGGGCTGCAGGAAGGGCAGGGAGGTCTTCCTCCGCATGGCCCTGTTGATGCCCAAATACCTAACTGCCCACGTTCGCAGTTGCGATAGCGGAAGAGGGGCCACGCCCCTCCTCCCATTGCCCACCACTCAGACTCCCACGTAAGAATCGATCTCGAATCTCCACGTCTCTGGAGGGAAAGTGCTGCCTGCTGCCCATCTGTACATGAGCCTCCCAGAGCTGGCTGCTCAAGTCAGGTTAGGACCAAGCAGGAATTGCTGCCTGGAAAACTGGGGGGCAGAGGGGGGCTTCCACAGAGAGGTTTTAAAAGAAAAACAGAAAAGCATGGCGTGTGGGGGAACTCCCTGGTGTTACTAGAGAGCAGAGTAGCAAAGCTGCCGTCCCTGCCCTGCGGCTATTTCAGTGGTGATTAACACTTCCGCAAGGAAGATTCCAAAACCCACAGTTTGCTGAGCCTCAACCCTGGAGTGTCTGACCCAGCAAAATCTCCTTGATGCGTGTTCCCGTGTTCCTGGGTGGAGGCCGGGGAGAAGAAACCCTTTTCCTTGTTCTTCTCTTTCTTTCTTTCCTTCCACCCTCAGCCGAGAGCACGGCGTAGTGCGGGCGACCAGGAGCGAGGAGCGGCTTTAAGCAGCTACAGTGATTACACTGAAAGTGTGGCCCGAGGCTCTAAGAAACAAACCTGCGAAGTCAACACCTGCCCGAGAGCCAGAATAATTAGCCTTTTCCTAAATGTCAGGTTATTTTAGAGCTGCATCAGTGTTTCTGACACTCTAAAATTTTGAAAGGAATTAGATAAACCCAAGCCAGAAAGCCATATGCAGTTGGGAGGGAAGACGATTCCCCTCAACAAAGAGTGCAGGTGATCGCAGCCTCCATCGCCTGGCAGGTTAGCATTCACAGCAGGTTGCCCATCTGCTCCTGACAGCGCTGACAGGCAGGCGGGGAGCTGTCCCCTGTTCTGGGGCTGCAGACACCAGCCCAGCATCCACAGTGGTCTGCCCAGCGCTGCCAGATTACGGCGCCAGAGCCGGGGCAAGAGCCCAGCCCCCTCCAGCCTGTAAACGCAGCAGGCTGACAAGGTGCTCAGAGCTGTCTCTGTATGGGGGCGTCTCTGTATGGGGGTGTCCGTAAATGTACCAGCTACTGCACCAGATTTAAGAACATTTAAGCCCCAGAGTCTCAAGTACCTTTTTCTTCCAAATGTACCTTGTACCTTCCGTCCTGCTGAACCCACAAGCCCAGGATTGCTGCAGCCCGCAGGCTGGGCACTGTTCTCACAACTCATGACCCTCCGGGAGGGCTCCTGGCAGCGCCACCCCCGCCAGCAGGGAGGAGACACATGCACAGTTCGGATCTTAAGGCTGCGCCTGCATCGCAGCTATAGTTACCCTGCCCAACGGGAGCTACATGACGAATTTCATTTTTTCAGAAGAGAGCAGATTTTGGCTTCTCTCTATAAATGTATTTAGATATTTTGGTCCAAAAAAATGCACAGAAAGGAGCTTTATATTTGGATCCAAACATTACTTCCGAGCCCTCGAGATTTACAGCATATACATTCTCTGGAACATGTGGACGTAATGCTTTGATTATAATCAAGTCATAATTTAGGAATGTTACGTTTTCCTGAGAGCTTCTTGGTGATAGCTACAGAAACCATCGTTCCAGCTTTTTTGGGTAGTAATTTACAACTAAAAGAAGGCATCGGGTTGGGGGAAATATTTTAAATTATTATTATTTCCGTGCAGAAGAAAAGCAAATACAGACTAACAAAATATTATACCTGGCTCTTGCATATTTGGTCTAATGACACTTCATTCTAGTAACAAGTAACAGCTGCCACTGCAGAGCTCTCTGCTGGGTCCTCTCACATTGCATTTCATCCGTGAAGCCCAGGTGAGTGGCTTATCCGAGATCACCTTATGCTGCGCGGCCACGCCAGGACCTGAACCCTGCGCCTTTTTAGACGCATAATACTAGGCGTTACCGACGCTGTGCAGGGCTGTCAATCAACACGAAGCAGGAGCAGCACTGGGACAGCCCCTGCTCAGGATCATTAGTCAGTTACAGCCCCAAGCCAGATGGAAGGCTCTTACTCTCATGGTACAGGAAATACAATGTATCAGAGGGATATAAAAAGTAACAAAAAGTTGCCATCACAATACTGGGAAAATAATCTACAATGTTTCCATCCCTTGCCATTCTGGCAAGAAGGTCCTGCCCTAAGGCGTGGGGTCCTAACCTGGGGGCCGCCTGTATCCTCAGGTGTGCTTGCCCAAGCTTATCTGCGGAGAACGGTTCCGGAAAACGTCGTGAGCTCTTTAAATGCTAACTGGTAACACGCGCCTGCCTTCCGGAGAAGCGCAGGGAGGGCGGTACTGCCGGGCCCACGCGCTCGCCAGCTGGAGCAGACCGAAGCTCGCTGCGCCAGGGGCTGGGGGAGGCAGGGATGAGCAGGCGGAACAGAGGGTGAGGCCGTGGGCACATGTCACTGCTCGTGTGTGCAAACCCACGGAACGGACAGCACCAAGGCTGAGCCCCGATGTCAACCGTGGACGGGGGGTGAAAATGACGGTCAGTGCGGGTCCGTCAGCTGCGACAAATGCACCGCCGCGGGGTTGCCATAGCGGCGGGGCTGGGTGTCTGGGAAATTCTGCACTTTCCACCCGATTCTGCTGTGCACCTGCAACTGCTGTAAAAAGTAGGGCTTATGAATAACAAATACCTTGTTTCAATAGGCCGTTTTAGTTATTAATGAGGCTAAGTGTGTGTGACAGTATATTGCTTATTTCTATTTCCTTCCATGGCCTTTGAATATCTTCTGTTAGGTTGGTTGTAGTTTTCTTAAAGTTTAGTAAGAATTTTTTTCTATTTTAAGAACATTAATTTTTGGTTATATATACAGGAAATATATTCCCGATTTTTCATTTCCAATTTTTTTTTTTTTTTGATACAGGATCCTGCTCTGTCACCCGGGCCGGAGTACAGCGGCATCATCGTAGCTCACAGCAGCCTCAAACTCCCGGGCTCAAAGCATCCTCCTCCCTCAGCCTCCCAAGTAAGCGCGGCGACAGGCACACACCACCACACCGGGCTAACTCTTAGATATTTTTGTAGATACAGGTTCTCGCTATTGCTTAGGTTGGTCTTAAACTCCTAGCCTCAGTGATCCTCCTCTCTTGGGCTCCCTAAGTGCTAGGTTGACAGGCGTGAGTCACCACATCCGGTCCACTTAATAAAAGTTTTGATACGTTATACGACTTTATCGTGTTCTTTATCAGGACAGCGTCTGGGTGTGGCCTGCGTGGAGAGGCCATGCCCACTGCAAAGGGACAGAAACACTCCCCTGCTCTTCTGTGTTTAAGGCTTCATTTTTATGTCGGAATTTCCATCCACCTGGAATGTTTAGAAGGCGAGCGGGCTGGGGCGTGGGGGCCAGCCCCGTGTTTGCCGAAAGTCTGGGGCTGGCCGGCGTCCCCTCATTCTGTAAGGAACTACCCGCTCACCCCACTGGGCTGAACTGTCACGTCAGGTAAGTGGACGTGTAAGTGGACAATTTCCCACGAGTCCCTGAGGACCCTCTCTGTTCATACTGAGTATGTTTCTTCAAGTAAGACGTTTCTGTTACTTATCAGGAAGCCAGTGAACGTGGATAAAAGGTTAGGAAATATTAGCAGGTGAGTTTTCTAGTTCCTCTTGTCTTTCCTAAGCAGACTCTCGAAGGAATTTCTTTTGCCCATGACCAGAGGCAAGAGGCCGCCTACAAGCAGAGGCGACTCTGACTGCAGCCTGGGAGGTCGGGGGCTGTTTCTGGACCGCGTCCCGTCCCCGCGGGCGACTCACCTCCACGGCGAGCGTCCCCACGCCGATGATGAACACTTGGCCCCCCGAGGCCGCCCACAGCGTGTCTTCCATCAGGAGCAGGCTTCTGACCGGGAGGACGCCGAGTTTTATCACCTTCTGAGGTTCGGAGTTCCAGGTTCCGTCTTAAAAGAAAACATTTAATTGCGTTCAAGTTCCGTTCTCCGGGCACGGAGACAGGGGAGCAGGACCACAGACCACGTTCAGTGACAGACGACCGAAGAATCGGTCATGATTTCCCTGCCTCCCTTTGACGCTGGGTCTGTTCGGGGCTCCAAGAGCAAGTGCCACGCTAGCGGGGAGGTCCCCCGCGGCCAGCAAGCACCGAGCACCTGGGGTCGGCATGCGTCCCTCTGACCCCAGCCTGGCCACTCACCCCGTGTCTGGAGAAATCATTCATTCACCCTGAATCTTAGTGTCCTTAACTGTAACGTAAGGGCAATCCTACCACTGGCCTACAGGTTGTTTTACGAATCAAATATGCTGCATGTAAAAAGCTCAGCGCAGCACTCGGCAGGCAGATGTTGGACAAATACCATTGTTTGCAGGTATAATACATAAAGCGATCTGGCCCCCATGAAAAGGAACTGCACCCAGAGTAACCAGGCACATGTTTAAACTTCCCCATTACCTGCTTCAATTTTAAAAATCCCTTGTTATATACTTTATCATGAGGACAGTTCGTATCTTCACTGAATATAAAAAAAAATTGTGGTTAAAGGAATCCTTTCTTTTGACGAACTTGCTCCCTTTCCTGAAGCCTACAGAATGATAAAATACTTTGTTTTGAAAATATTTTCAAAGATCTGCTGATGAGTCGCCTATGCTTTGTATAAAGTATGAGTGGAGAGCTTAGATGTCAATAAAAAAGTGATCTGAAGCAAGATTTAACACAAATTTTAAAAGCGGCTAATGCAATTATTCCGTAAATAATTAAAATGAATTCTTCAGTTCTCAGGCTAACCAGTAACTAAGCCATCATGCTTAAAAACGTGACTCAGTGATTCATCCACCAGGGCTTCTGACTTGCTCATGAAATAAACATGCTCCGCTCAGCCGGGAGGACCGGGTCTCCGCTCTCATGCCTGTGTCCGGGCTGGAGGCAAGAGGTCTCTGAACACGACCCCGTTTAGGACCCAGGGTCTGAGCTGTGCCGTCAGTAAAGGCTCCGACTTCGGCATCCCTTTAGTCACGATGCAACTGTGGCGGCAACGCCTTTGCGCCTTTGCGTTACAACCAGGACAATTCCCAGCCTGCGGGCATCCCCTGCCTTCCACGTGTAGTATCTGCGCTGGGTCCGGGATGTCACTATGTGGCTAAGCATGAATGCACACACACCCATGCATGTACACACAAATGCACACGCATGCACATGCACACACAAATGTGGACACGTGCACAGACACACGCCCTCCCATCTGTGTGCACACACACGTGCACAGGCCTCGCGTCTGCGGCTCACAGCCCTCTGAAGCATTGCAACCTCCACGTTTAATGGGCACACACAGGTTCAGAGTGGAAATAAATACGGTTTTCTCTGACAGTCACGTGCTCCTGAGCGCACGGCATGGCAGGAGAACCCCAGGCTTCTGAACCCTAGGCAGGAACTCCAGTCCCTGCCCCCGCCCATGTCCCAGGTGGTGTCCAGCACGGCTCAGCCCTGCCCCACTGACCCTGCGACCCTCCGAAACGGGGCCTCCAGATGACAGGATGACGCACGTCACGCACTGCACTCTGGTTAAGGGTCAACTTCCAACAACGGCGCTTTGTTTCCTGAGCACCTCGGCCGCTCTCCCTACAGACACTGTGCGCTTGTCTCTCCCACGGAATCCTCTGGATGAGGGTGACCTGCCGCGTCGGCCGCCGGAGCCTGGGAGGTGGGGCGAGGGTCCCTGCGGGGGCCCAGGTGAGCTCCAGCCCTTACTTCCCACACTGTATCCTTCTGATAAATTTGCCATTTTACTTACAAAGCTTGAAATGTGATATATTTTTCCCCTCCCTGCATAACCAAGCAATACCTAACTGAAACACAGGAAGCCAATCAGGAAACCACTGACGTTCCCCACCGTGAAGCGGTGAGGACTTGGGCAGTGCGCCAGGGGCCAGAGACCGGCGCTCCTGGTGCTGCCGAGCCCCGCGGACCCTGTCGTGAGACGAGCGGCCAAGAGGCCCTGGAGGCTGTGGCAGGAGGCCGGGCCCAGCTGCAAGCAGGTTGGCCAGTCAGCTCAGCACCAAGGGAGCCTGACCCACCCGGGGCGCAGTGGGCGAGGGCTGTAGGGGGAGGTAGGTGTGGAAACCCTCACCTGGGGGAGGGGAGCAGCTTGAGAAACTGAGACAACATCCCAAATGCTCACGGAGCCCCTGGGGAGGGAGCGGGCCACACAGGCCTTGGGGCAAAGGGGACGAGTGCAGGGACAGAGGCTGGAGCGGAGAGCCCGTCCGAGTGACCCGCCTCACCTGCGGCTCTGGCGTAGCTGGCCACCGCGCCGTCCACCAGGCCCGCGTACAGGCTGTGTGGCGAGCCCGCCAGGCTCATGACCGTGGACCTCTCGGGCGTGAAGAAGTGCTGGAGCCTCACTTTCTTGGAGCCTTGACTGCTTTTGTACACGGAAATGCTTTAAGAGAAAGACACAAGCTCATAAATATATTTGCTCATGGTAGAAGAGTCCGGTGTCTGTCAACGCCTCATCCCGATGCCCGAGCCCTGCCCGTCCTTCTCTGCTCCTGCACACGCTTGGCGGGATTTTAAAAACATCCCTGACCGCTTTCATTTCCTTCTTTTGTTTTTACAGAGAAACTCTGGGCCATAAAAATAAAATCAGTGCTCCCTATGTATCTTGGAACTTCACATCAGGAAGACAATTTTACCTTTCCCCTACATGGCGCCAACATCCAACATGATTGTAAGACAGAATACGGCTGTTTTATTCCGAAACGTAAGGAGTGGGGTGCTTCGCAAAAGCACTAATAAAAAGGCCACATTTCAGCGGCAAATAGTGTGGTACGTTTCCCCTTTAACAAAATACCGTTTCTCTTTGGGAGTTTCCCAGGATAATTTCCATGGGCCCAGCTCACTGGTTATTTAAAAGCACAGCGACCCCCAAAAATGTCCCCTTGTCCCCAGCTCCCAGGCACACGGCTCCTGACACCGAGGGCGACGCCCTTCCCGCCCCTGCCTGCTGCCTCTGTGTGGGCGGTTCTTGGGACACAGCGGGGCAGGCTCTACCTTCCCTCCTCCGCCCCGACACAGACGGTGGGGGCCTCGCAAGCCCTCGCGGCGGAGGGTTCCGGGTCGGAGGCCACGCCGGGCTCTCTGAGCTTCTCCCCGACGGGGATGTACACCATGCACAGGATGCGAGACTCCACGTTGAAGCACTCGATGACTTTGGGGTTGGAATTTTGGAACGAGACGATGGCGATCTGGCCCATCTGATTGGTGCAACTTCCAATCTACTCCAGGGGATCAAAGCAGGAGAGAAAATGAGACTTGTGGGTGGGGGGGGGCTTCCACGGTCCGAGGACCCCGACACTCAGGGCCTGTACACGGCACCCGTCTCCACGGGAGAGTCGACTCTTAGAAAAACCAGATGACGTTTAAACATCCTGCCGACAGAGCCCGTTTTCCCTTTCAACATATGGAATCAGGTTTTTAAACATTTTTAATAAAAAGAGTGTAACTATTAATAATTTTTAATCCTAGCTCTCTGGGAGGCTGAGGCGGGCGGATCGTTTGAGCTCAGGAGTTCGAGACTAGCCTGAGCAAGAGCGAGACTCCGTCTCTACCAAAAATAGAAAAAATTAGCCAGGCATGGTGGCGCATGCCTGTAGTCCCGGTTACTCGGGAGGCTGAGGCAGGAGGATCGCCTGAGCCCAGGAGTTTGAGGTTGCTGTGAGCCAGGCTGACGCCACGGCACTCTAGCCCGGGCAACAGAGTGAGACTCTGCCTCAAAATAAATAAATAAAAATAATTTTTAAAAAGATCACATTTGTACACTTTAAAAACCACACACCAATCACTATACGAATGGTAAAGGCCTATTCATACACAATTTAGAGTCCTAAACAGTAGATTAATATCCATTTTAAATAACACTAATGTTTAACAGAGCTTAGCTAAAAAACCTGACTCTTTCAAACGAGAAAAAATTAACAAGAACACACTCTAAAGTGGATCGTTCTCATTTCACACGTGGGCAGTATTTCTGTGTCTGCGAACTTCCTATGTGTTTGAGTTCTCACACGGAGAAAACACAGCATAGTTTCCCAATTTTTTTTTTTTTTTTTTTGAGACAGAGTCTCACTCTGTTGCCCAGGCTAGAGTGCCGTGGCGTCAGCCTAGCTCACAGCAACCTCAAAGTCCTGGGCTCAAGTGATCCTCCTCCCTCAGCCTCCCGAGTAGCTGGGACTACAGGCATGCGCCACCATGCCCGGCTAATTTTTTCTACATATTTTTAGTTGTCCAATTAATTTCTTTCTATTTTTTTTTAGTAGAGACGGGTCTTGCTCTTGCTCAGGCTGGTCTCGAACTCCTGAGCTCAAAGGATCCTTCCGCCTCGGCCTCCCAGAGTGCTAGGATTACAGGCTTGAGCCACTGTGCCCGGCCAGTTTCCCAATTTAAACTTAAATTTGTTTTGTAAGTGGTGAAGAGTCTGACCCTTGTGAACAGCAAGTACTGGCTGGTTTAGGATGCTCAGTGATATTTTTCTTTTCCGCCAGCTTCGAGCCTGTTGTTACAGTCTCCTCATTCTTCCTGTGTTTGCTCCGAGCTACGAATAAACAACCTACTTTGGCCCTCTCAGCGGGGAGCCAACTCGCCTGGGCCTGCAGGGGGTGGGCGAGACCAGGCCAGGGGACGAATGGCAGGTCCATCCACCCGCCCGCCCGCGTGGAATTGGTCCTCTTTCAAAATCGGAAACCCCCGGGGGAATGAAGCCCTTCATGCCTGGGTTGGCAGGAATGAAATACCAGCTCATGGGGCTGTTCCCTTTTTAACAATAACGAGAACACTAGCCAAGCAGGAGCTTTGGCTGTGAGGAGGGGACGGTGGCCTGCTGCAGAGGATGCTGGGAGGAAAGTCAGCTGCGTCCGGTGGCAGCAACCGGCCCGGAGGGCAGGTCCGAGGGGCCTCGGGGAAGGGCCCACGAGAGGCTCAGACCACACAGCCCCAGCAGCGTTCTTGGGTTTGCGGGAACCAGAAACAGCTGCCGCAACTGCAGGGTGATTTCAGACGCTGTTTGTCATTTGGAACAGATTAATTTTAATTGCTAAATTTCCAGCGAAAAAAGCTAGGCTTGGAAGAAGAAGAAGGAAAAAAAAATCCATGCAATTTAACCACCAACATGGGAGAAATATTAAAATCATTCTCATATTAGTGAAGTGTCTTTGGACTGAATTTAATCTGATAAAAGTTTCAGATGAAAAGGAAAAGAAATTAACATTTTTAACTCCTAAGAACGCCACCATCTTTTCCAAAAGTAACCGGCTCCCTTTCGGGGGGAGGGTTCCCTCCCGTCTGCAAACACGCGGGGCTGCACCGCAGCTGAGGGCGGCCCCCACCCCCCCACGCACGCCTGTGTCTCCCACCACCGCCACGCTGACTGCGCGGGCGGATTCCCCGAGAACTCGCGTTAGGAACGGAGGCATCTCACCCACAGGAAGCCGTGTGCCGTGGAGGTCGAGTCCGGCTGACCTTCGCTGCATAGGTAGGGCTCAGGGTTGTACGCCGCACACTCGATCTGGAGGGGGGTGAGATCGGACGCTCGTGAAACAAAGGGGCCGTGAGGCTCCAGGCCACACCGTCGACACGGAGCACGTGCTTCCCGCGCAGAGCCACAGGCATCCAGGCCCATCACCAACAAAGGTTAACACGGGAAGGTTTGACGTGTGAGTCTCAGAAGGCGGCATCGGAGCGGCAGAAACACCCGAGCAGACGCGGCCCGCATGTCTTACTGTTGGGGTCCCGTCTCCGCCCTGAAATCAGCACGTCCCTCTCTGCCCTCCCCGTCCCACCCGCTCTTCCCCAGGGGCAGGCGGCGGGGCCCCCGGGGCTCCCAAACGGGGAGGTGGTGGGAACTGCCCAGGGCCCAGGCCACGAGCGCCAGCCAGAGACCCGGGCGAGAAGCGAGAACGTATTTACACGTTTCTTAAGGAAGACCCATCAGCAAGTCACGGGAGTCACTGCAGGCGCCGTGGCCTGCTGTGCTTGGCTCGGCGACGCCACAGACGTGAGCAAGATGCTTTGGCAGAGTGTGGGCCCCGCACTCCATGCAGCCCCGAGAGCTCCCGTGAGGACCCTGGTGGAAACGGACTGCCTGCCAAGCCAAAGCCTCACGAGCTGGCAAGGTGAACCAGTCTCCCTCACGTAACTAGCCGTGCCCCAGCGCGGGAGAGCCGTTTGGGGATGCCAGGGTCCTGCCCAGGGACGGGCCTCAAAGACATCGCTGACCCCTGTTGTTCAGTTTCAAACAGCAGCAATATCCTTTTATTTCTAAATAAATTACCTGCAGGGAAGCAGTGACTACGGCCAACCTGGGAAGACGGTGTTCTGACCGTGCCCCTCCCGGGTGGGTACCCCCCCACGGGCCCGTCAGACAGGGGAGGTGCGGCTCGCAGTGGCGCGGGTGCCCGGCCCCGCCGACCTTCACCTTGAACTCTTGCTGCTTGGCCACCATCACCGGCATGTGCCCCACGAGGAGAGGATGCTTCTCCTTCTTAATCTGATTCCCCTCGTCTTCCACGCAGAACCAGCCCAGGTGGTTCTCCTCCTCTGCAACGAGAGTCAGAGGGAGGGAATGAGCCCAGGCTGCAGCGAGCTCGCCGGCAACCGCGGTCTGTGCGGCCAGCGGGGCCGCCCATGTGGAAGTCTCTGATGCCCCGTTTGCACAAGCCCAGGGAACGCCACGTCTCATTTCTGGGAAACAGTGGACTCTTTCCTTACGGGGCGGCTCGACCCACCCCGGCGTGACGGTGACACCTCCCTGCCGGTGCCTCCTCAGCACACCTGTGCGCTGCCGAAACCACACAGGTCTCTTTTCCCAACCTTTTCCCGTTTTTCTTCCAAAGCAACTGAGACGTTTAGATTCAAAATGCGAATCAAATGGGAGACGCGGGGAGAGATTTTTAGACACGGTGTAACAGGACGGGACGAAGGAAGTGCAATGAGATGCAGAAATATTTCGCTTGCAAACCATCAGCCTTGGCTCTGAAGAACGTGGGACTGATCTCAGGGTGACAGGGAGCTTCTCCCAGCGTGGGCGACCCCTCGTTTGCAGAGTCCCTCTGGACCCACCCTGACAAACCCCTGCACAGTGAGGAAGAGAAATGGGGCCCTATGATGACTTCCGCGTCCACTGAGCTCCCCTTCCACGGGCCTCGAGCCCTTCCTGCCACTAATCGGCGCCCGCCCAGGTGATGACCTTCACCCCAACCGCGGGGTCTCCTCTGTATCTCATATTCAGTTAGCATCTCAGGTCATCTGCTTCTAGAAGAGGATTCTGCACGCACACAGGACATCCCGTGTGCCCTGAGTGATAGATCTGTGAGTGTATCAATGACATGTAAGTTATATATATATATATATATGTCAAAACAGCAAGGCTAAAGGGACGTATGGACAAGAAAATCATCATAAAGTCACTCCCATCGTTTATCTCCAGTGCTGGGAGGGCCTTTGGCCACCTGTGTTTTGTGACTCTGGGGTGAGGAAACAGGCCAGGATGGACCACAACCTTCCTTACCTCTGGAGACAGACACACACCGGGCCTGCTTCAGCCTCTGACTCACATTCTAGACCCGGCAGGTTTACCCTGGGTTGAGCAGCCTCAACCGATAAATTGATACTAATTTTTTTTTTTTAATGTCAGACAGGGTCTCACTCTGTTGCCTGGGCTAGAGTGCAGCGATGTCAATCACAGCTCACAGCAACCTCAAACTCCTGGGCTCAAGCCATCCTCCTGCCTCAGCCTCCCAAGCAGCTGGGTCTACAGGTGTACACCAACACGCCCAGTTAGTTTTTCCGTTTTTAGTAGAGACGGGGTCTCGCTCCTGCTCAGGCTGCTCTCGAACCCCTGACCTTGAGCGATCCTCACACTATGATTACAGGTGTGAGCCACGGCGCCCAGCCTGATATTAATGCTCTGTTACAATAAAAGCTATGGTTTGTTCCTGTATCCCTAAATTATAACACGAACTTCTTAAAAATCACTTGTGCTGGGGTTGCTCTTTCCCATGTAAAAACGTTCTTCCAGGTTCAGGGATGGATCCATCGCCGAGTTCACCTCTTAACCCGGGTTTCCTCTTCGCGGCGTGCATTGCGTCCTAACACAGGAAGCTGGCAGAGGACTTGGAAACGCACGTCCGTCTCTCCTGTGACCCTCAGTCAGCCACGCTGACCACACCTACCAAGGGCGAGCTTGGCCGTCTGCAGGCTGTTGGTCCAGGACTCTTTGATGGCCGGGGTAAAGGTATTGAACACAGCCGTGAAGAAGGTGGGTCGTCCGGACCTGCCGGGAGTAACAGACAAGCACTCGCTTTATAACATGGAATGAAAGTACCATGTTTGCCCGTCCAACACAGTCAGCAAACCAGGGAAAAAATCACGTATCACGACAAAGAGCCATTTTTGTTCCCCAGCATCGGCCAAGCAGGTTTTGTTTTAAAGTCACCACTCACTTGTCCTGTTTCCCTGGGAGCTGTAACTGGATTCTGCAGCAGTCCGCGGCTCTGATTTCCTCTTCTTTCTTCAGAATAAGTCTTTGCAAACCTGAGGTCCAATCGTGGGCTACTGACTGGTTTAAGTTCTGCAAAGAAAATAAATATGTACATTTTCAAATAGTTAAAAAAAAAAAAAAAAAGGACCAGCCGAAAAGCAAAGTCACACAAAAAACTCAGGGAGACCAAAAAACAAACAAACAAAAACCAAACAAATAAAAAAACGCCTCATATCTGATTGTGAAAAAGAAACCCTTGGAGTCAGACCACACTGTGACATTGTGGCGCTTTTGGCAGGGACATTTCTCAGAACTGACACTCAAGTCCACTTGCAACATGAAGAAAAGTTACAATTAAATTAACAGTTTCACCTTATCCAGAGTAACAAAAAATGTACATCAGATCAGTTCTTAGAGTCACAATGAATTCTCACTTCTGGTAGAACTTGGAGACAGAATCACATATCCACAATGATTTAGGAGTGAAAACAGTGAAAATAGAGCCTGAAATCAAACTGCCGCGACAGTTACCTGGTAGTTTCCTTTAAGGTTTCCTATCAGCTGGGTGATCTGACCAACGACATTTAGGTCATGCAACAGGTTCTGTAAATCTTGATACAGCTGTCCTGGCCCCATGTAAACTTTGTCTACAGTGTAAACAAACAAACAAGAGAGACTTTTATTTTGGGCATCCAGTTCTACAAATTTTAGCACATGTGTATATGTGTGTAGCCATTGCCCTGATAAGCCCACAACACAGCTCCGTCACCCATAGAACAGCTCCGTCACCCACCGAACAGCTCCATCACCCACAGAACAGCTCCATCACCCACAACATAGCTCCATCACCCACAGAACAGCTCCATCACCCACAACACAGCTCCATCACCCACAACACAGCTTCATCACCCACAACACAGCTCCATCACCCACAGAACAGCTCCATCACCCACAGAACAGCTCCATCACCCACAACACAGCTCCATCACCCACAACACAGCTCCATCACCCACAGAACAGCTCCATCACCCACAACACAGCTCCATCACCCACAACACAGCTCCATCACCCACAGAACAGCTCCATCACCCACAGAACAGCTCCATCACCTACAACACAGCTCCATCACCCACAGAACAGCTCCATCACCCACAGAACAGCTCCATCACCCACAGAACAGCTCCATCACCTACAACACAGCTCCATCACCTACAGAACAGCTCCATCACCTACAACACAGCTCCATCACCCACAACACAGCTCCATCACCCACAACACAGCTCCATCACCCACAACACAGCTCCATCACCCACAGAACAGCTCCATCACCTACAACACAGCTCCATCACCTACAGAACAGCTCTATCACCCCACAGAACAGCTCCATGGCCCACAAAAACTCTGTGCTGTCCCTTTAGAGTCTCCCTTGCCCTGGAAATCACTTGCCTGTTCTCCTTCCCCACAATTTTGTATCACAGGACCCCCATCTATGTTTAACACATAAGCAGTACACTTGCATTTGCATAGGTATTCAACTAATGTGCGCCTTGTTAGAGAAACTCCCTGGCTTTGGAGGACAAGTGTCTAACTTGGATCACAGCAGCTTTTTTCCTTTGGTCATTAATGCTGCAGGCCAAGCACAGCACCAGTGCACAGCGTGGGGGGAAGACGGGACCGCACCCTTGACCCTGCTGAAGCACACGGTTCTACATTGCTCAGGATCCGTCTTTGAAATACGACGTGAACAAGCCGGGAAGGATGCCAACATCCTGGCAATGGTTTCTAATCCGGGGGTGCCAAGAATCTGACACTGTGCTCTAATTTGGAAAGCAAGTATTTCTGCTTCTACTAAACGTCTCTGTGAGTAAGCACACGTTAAAATAGAAAACACTTTTATATTTAAACAAGTACTTCACGAGATATAAATTCTGTTGCAAAGCTAAGGTTAGAAAATTATTCAGTGGCAGCTGGGCATGGTGGCGTGTGCCTGTAGTCCCGGCTATTTGGGAGCCTGAGGCAGGAGGATCACTGGAGCCCAGGAGTCTGAGGTTGCTGTGAGCTGTGATCATGCCACTGCACTAAACCCTGGGTGACAGAATGAGACCCCGTCTCAAAAAGGAAATTATTCGGGGGCAATGTTGTATTTTTCTAACCACATTTCTCCATGACGTGACCCAGAAATCTGCACGAGAGGCCTTTCCTGTCTTGGTGTCCTAATCTGCAGACTGAGACAACAGCCCTTTCCTGTCCGCCTGCTTTGAAGATCAAATGAAGTAGTGCAGTTTACAAAAATAAAGCAGTTTGTGGACACAGTGCGTGGTGCAGACGTGTGCCCAGAGCCTCACGTCACCCACACGCAGCAGAGGCGCACGGCTGTCCAGTTCCCCGTCAGCCTCCCGAGCCCCAAAACCCCGTTCAGGCTCTTCCTCTACTTGGACCACCACTGGCCTGGCCAGGACTTCATGTTTTTATCTCCTTTTTTCCCAATAAAACATACGTTTAATACCATGTTCCATTCTTCCCAAGAGAAGGAATTTTCTTTTTGTCAGCTAAGAAATAAAATTTCCCATTTGCCCCACAGAAGGGTGAGGGCGATGATATTTTAAGTCAGAGAGACTTTCGAAGTTTCCTAAATCTTCTGCTACCGGTGCCAGCCCTGCTCCAGGCGCCCCTGGTGGAGAGAGATGCAGCCCCACGGGGGGACCCGCCCTGGGCCACTTCCCTGCCCACGGAGGTCACCACCCAGGGAGCAGGGCCACGGCAACCAGCCAGCCTCCCTTGGGAAAATTACCAGCTACTGGGTCCAAACGGTTCCGTCTCATCCAAATGATCAGGTTTTAGGGAACACTGAGCCAGAGGCGAACAGAGTAAAAGTTTTACAGGTGTTGGTTCTTTCACTGCCTTCTGCAGTGAGGTCGCAGGGCCCCGTGGCCATGGCAAGGGCCGGCCGGGCCCACTTTGTCCAACCGGAGAGAGGGAGAGTGAGGTGGCAGATGGGGAAGGAACAGAGAATGCGGCCACCGTGGGGCCCAGCGGCAGAGGACGGGCAGCTGGCCAGCGGCTCCTGGGCAGAGGGGCCCGGGGAAGCAGGAGGGAGGACTGTTCTGGGAGGGAATGTGAAGGAAGGGACGGCTCTCACCCACCATCCTCTAGGACGTGGACGTGACGTGGACCTGGCTCCCGCCCCATCCGTCCTGCCTCACAGCTCGTGGGGATTAAAAGGTGACACCTGTACGTCACGGTGACCACAGTTGACGGCCACGTCTCGAGTACTTGAAAATCGCTAAGAGTAGATTTTAAGGTTCTCGCCTCGATAACAATGCTAGGTGAGGGATGGGTATGTCAGGCAGCTGGATTTAGCCACCCACGATGTGCGTAGTTCAAGGCACGCTGTACACCATAAAGGCAGACAGATTTTATCTGTCACTTAAAAAATAATTTCTAAAAGAACATATATGTTACATATATGTGCGCTACAACTGATGTGAATCTATCAAGGGGCAGAAGAAGAATACGTTTTTCCCTAGTGGATTAAAGAATCTTTCTGCTGAGACCAAGGGGAGCTTCTCTGCCTTGACCCAGCACGCAAATAAACCGAATCTCACATTTGAGCTTGGGCGTCAGACACGGTTCATGAGGGCACGCGGGGACCGAACGGACACGGAACAGCGACACGGGACGCCCCGTGGACGGGGACCATGGGCAACACAAGGAGAGCTGCTCCGCTCCCATCCTTAGGAAATAACAAAGAGCGGAACACGGTGTTTTTCAAATGCTACTTTCGGTTTAGGAGATAGCTAGTTTTATATTTTTTGGCCAGAATGTATTATTGATAGGTGAAAAATACGCAAATCAGGTTTTTGCTGGAGTTGACCTGCAGCCAGCCGGTTGCAGGTCTCTGTTCAGGCTGGGCGGGCAGAGCCCCCCGTCCTGCGCTGACTGCCACACAAGCCCTGCGTCTCTGCAGACGGGCTCCCCGAGCCTTTCTCACGGCACTGCTCCGGTTTCCATGGAAATCCCTGCAACTTGTTTGGAAGTTCGGGGCTGTCAGCTAAATGGAATCTCATGTGGCAAACAAGGAAGGGACTGTGTGGCCGAATCAATGGCTGCGGCACCCACAAAAGCCTCGGGGGGATGTCTCGGCAAGCCCAGGTCCCCAGTCTCAGAACGTCTCCCGGGAGACGTCTCCAGGCACGAGGACCGTGAACGCTCCCAGGGGGACGGGGACATCCCCCGGGCGCTGGGCCCCGCAGAGCTGCAGGCGTGCACAGCCTGCGAGTCCGCCTCCGTCCGGGCATCGGCGCCTTTGCACAGGGGCCCTCCTCCTCCTCAGAGCGTGCGGGTTTCTGGCTGCAAACTCCGATCGTACCCAGGCTCCCGCTAAGCTCCCTGCCGAGCCCCTCTCCCTCCCCATCCTCCCCAGCGCTGGGCATGGTCCTGTCTCCTGCAGGACACCACAGGCAGGGCCGGTGCTTGCAAAGGAAACACCCTTTTCCTTTTAGCGGATCAAAAGTCACAATTCCCTCGCGGCTGGACATAAAGCTCGAACCTGCGACGTCATTTTTCTGCGACCACGCTTTTCAGCGTATGACACAGTGCGGATACCCGTAGGCACGGGGTTGCACGCAGGTCACAGAACTCAATCACCCCGTGCGACTAAAGCTACGCCCACCAACACCGCTCCCCCCACACCCGCCCCTGGTTAGGTAAACGTTCCCATCTGTGTCAGCAGCGAGGGACCATCAAGGGGCAGAGGGTTCCCGCCACTGGCTACAGCCTGGCGCTGACAGAGCGATGGTGTGGGCCTGACGGCACACAGACCAGCTGACCCTCCGCCCCCGAGAAATCTGGACGGGCCAGTGCCCAGTGCCACCCGCAGACGCGGCGACCGCCGACCACACCCCATGAAGGTGAGACAGCTGCGGGCTCTGCCACCGGAGGTCTGAAAGAATTCTGACTTGAGTGCCGTCTTCAAACACACACAGAATTAGCAAATTTTAATTAGTTTTTTTAAAAGGTGGGTTTTTGGCCGGGCATGGTGGCTCACGCCTATAATCCTAGCACTCTGGGAAGCCAATGCAGGAGGATCGCACAAGATCAGGAGTTCGAAACCAGCCTGAGCAAGAGTGAGACCCCGCCTCTACTAAAAATAGAAAGAAATTAATTGGCCAACTAAAAATACATAGAAAAAATTAGCCGGGCATGGTGGCACATGCCTGTAGTCCCAGCTACTCGGGAGGCTGAGGCAGGAGGATCACTTGAGCCCAGGAGTTTGAGGTTGCTGTGAGCTAGGCTGACACCACGGCACTCACTCTAGCCCGGGCAACAGAGTGAGACTCTGTCTCAAAAAAAAAAAAAAAAATGCAGCCCTGGCTTTGCTGCCTCGATCTAGATCTGCTTCTCCAGCCTCAGGACGGAGGCGAATTCTAATTATAATGCAGGAAAATAGAGACTGACCACATTACCCTGCCAGGACCAAATTAATTACCGTTTTTTGTTGATATGGATGTACGTGCATATATAGCACATCCATGCACTCTACACACATATAACACTAAAGAATCATTAGCATATCAGAAATAATCGAGCTGACAAACTGCTTCAACCAACACTCTCCACACATCATGGAAACCTATGGTGTACTGTAAGAAGGCTTGATTCGATTATCTACATGTGAAACTCAGACTTTCCCTTTGAGAAAAGCAAAATTAAAACCCTTAGATAATTCTGTAAGGCATTTATGGATACAAGAAAAGGAAAGGAATTTGATTTGATTGTGTAATTAATTACACTGGGCTGTAAAAGAGTGGCTGACTCACTCATTTTTGCTCAGCTCTTTGTCTCTTCCAGAGGTGTATACACCATCATGTGTTCTTGCAAGGCCCACATCATGTTGTGCAAGAAATACAACCAACGTACCCACCATGGGTCTTTTAAAAACAAATTCAGTGCACCGGGTGCAGTGGCTCGTGCCTATAATCCCAGGTACGCGGGAGGTGGGAGGATCACTTGAGTCCAGGAGTTCAAGATCAGCCTGGACAACATAGCAAGAAAGGCCCATCTCTAAAAAAATGTAATTAATTAGTTTAACTAAGTGGATTCTGCCTTGCTCTTGTTTGTCTAAGTTTCAGAACAGACACATGGAACTAATCAGGTCCTAGTTATTAACTATTAATATTAACTATCAATATTAATATTAATAACCCTTAGCTATTAATAAAATCTAAAATCGCATTTTCCTGTCTTCACAACGTGCCCCAAAGCACCTCTGGCTCTTTGTGTGTGCAAAGCCCTCCACGCTGACAGCAACCTACATGGGAACAGGCATTGCTAGGCAGAGATCTTACCCACTCAGAAACCACACAGAAAAATCCCTCCTCCACATGGATTCCTTCCCACACCCCACAACAGGGATGACAAGCGTGCACTCTGAGGGTCCAGGGGTGCGTGGCTGTACTCACCGTGAACTCCGTGGCCATCATGGCGGGTCAGACGCAGGCCTGCTTCTAGAAAGAGAGGGTGAAAGTCAAAAAGGGGGACTGGCTTGTAATGTATGTGCAGTAACAACCCAACCCCAAAAAGACGAGTTTAAATATTAAACCTGTTTATGCTCATGGAAAAAAAATCCCAAGCAAAAGTTACAGTCTATGCTATGCTGATATCCAGTCAAATATTTTAGATTTCAGAATCATATTGTTAACATAGAAATGAAAGAAACATGTTTTTTGAAGGTATCACTCACCCCCTTGACTCTGACAGTCACCTGATTCTAGGGTTTGTCTTTCTCCTACTTAGACAATAATGAGCGCACCCTCCTATCCATGGGTAGGAGCTGGGAGGGGGCTTTTGACTTTTTCTCAGCCTGTCTTTTTTATATTAGTACCTTTTTTGTTGGTTCAACTCCTCTGCCAAGCCCAGTTTAGCTGAATGGCTCCCTTCCCATGCCATTGACTAAGGGGTTCAGCAGTAGCCCTGAGAGCCCTCTGGGCCCAGCACTGCCAGGGAAAGGGCCTCTGGGCACCCGGGTGGCCAGAGGAACAGGAAGGCTGGGTGGTGCCCGCTGGGGTCGAGGTCTCTCTCGCTAGGAGGCCCCTAGCACCCCCCTTCTCCTCTTTACCCTGACTCCTGCAGGACAAGGAGGTCCTAGGTTTGTGAACCAAGGAAAAGGCCAAGTCTTCCTTCCCTAATGTACAGGGCCTCCGAGCTGACTGAAATAAATCTCGGGGTGTCACTTTCATGTGTTTGGAATCTCTTTAAAGCCCACCCCTGTATAAGCAACGCAACAACAGCTTGACCTCCTTCAAGGAAGGGGTCTGAGCCTGAGCCAGGGCATGTCCTTTTGTACCCTTAGGGAGTATATTCCAAAGAAGCATGTCCAGCACCACATCCCAGGGTTCTAGAAGATAATATTCTCCTCCATAAATCCAGCTCTAACCCGTCAGCTCCCTTTCCACCCGATGGAAGTACCGTGGCTTCCAGTACAAAGAACGTGGTGCAACCAGTTTGGAAAAGAGTTTAGCAGTTTCTTAGAAAGTTATATATACACTTTTTGTATCACATGGGATCCCATGTGATCCAGGGATCCCACTCCTAAGTATTTCTGTAAGAAAAATGTAAGCGTATGTCCCCACAAAAACTGGTACGTGGTACTGGTGGCTGCTTTATTTGTAGTAGACAAAAACTGGAAACAGCCTAAATGTCCATCAGGTAGTGAACGGATAAGTCAACTGTGGACTATTCAGTGGAACAGGGAAAGAATGATTCATTCACACGGCAATGTGGATGAATTTCAAAAAAATTACGCTAAGAAGCCAGTCCAAAAAAGGTCCATACTATATGATTTCACTTACATAAGACTCCGGATAATGCACACTAATCTGTAGTGGCAGGAAGCAGGTCAGTGATCTCGTGGTAAGATAGGGAAGGAGAGGGCAGGGCAGGGGAGGGTGGGGTGCACAGAGGTGCAGCAGGAAACCTGGGAGGCAAGTGCAGTTCACTGTCTGGATGGGGTGATGGTTCAGTGGTTCACAGAGAAATGCGTATGTCAGAACTTATCTTCCACACTTTAAGTATTTGCAGTTTATTGTATTTGGACCTCAATAAAGCTGTTAAAGTGAAGGAGAGAAAAACAAGGTATGATGAAAACAGTCTGATTTTCTTCACTCCCGGAGTTGTATCTGGTGGTCGGCAGGCAGGAGGAAGGCAGCCAGAACTCTCTGCCCTGGAGTGCCTTGTGCTGCTGTAGTGAACTTGGAAGGTCAGTGTGAACTCCCGTGTTTTTAAAATTAGATTAGATTAGATACAAACGGACAGACAGGATAGATAGATAGATGGTAGATAACTCGAGTATATACGTGTATGTATGTGTGTTTCACATACATCTGTCCTGGCTCTGCCTGCTGAGGAAGCTAACAGCAATGACACACAGTAGAGTGGGCACCAGTGCCCTTGTCTTGGTGTCCAAATAGCTTTCTCCACCACAAAGAACCAGGGCTCCTTGGAGAAATATCTGATTCCAGAGCTGGGGCAGCAAAACTACAAGATGAGCCTGAAACAGCTTTTTGCCCCAGAAAGCAAGGAGGTGGTCGAAGGACCATGAAAACTTGGCAAAAGAACCAAGGAGCCACCTTGATGGGGCTCCCACTAGTGAAATCGGAGGCAATTTGAGTATAAAATTAAACAATGATATTAGTAATTATAGCACATTCAATAAATGAGAATCTATACTGATAAAAATAAATGACTAAAAAATAGGGAGAAGAGAAAACTCTTATTATGGTGCCAACGTCTAAATACAGAAGGAAGAATGGGATCAGAGAATCCTCCGCGGAATGAGATTAGGGAGGGGACATTTGATGAGGATAGGATGTTTGCCTGATCTCAAGGCTCTCCCCAGAATTGCATATTGAATACCACTGAGAAGAACAGTAACGTTACTGCGGAGGAACTAAGCTGGTCTTCAAACCCAACACCACCCCCATGGGGGCAAACTGACGCCACATTGGTCCTAAAAAGGTGCACTGAAGAGGAAGGACACGGCATCTTTGTTCCTGACAAAAAGCACCAGCCTAAATCTAGTAATGAGGAAACATCAGGTAAACCCAAACGAGGGACTTTCTACAAACTAGCCAAAAATTCTTCAAGAATATGAAGGTCAAGTGACACAAAGAAAGACCACGCAGCTGTCCCAGATTGAAGGAGACTAAAGAGACACAACAATCAGACGCAGCACAAGGACCTGGATGTGACCCTGGAGTGGAGAAATGATCCGAAAGGACGTTATTGGGAAGTCGAGGACATTCCAATACAAACTGAGAATCAGATAATGGCCCTACGTCCGTCTTCAATTCCTGATTGTGCTAACTGCATTGTGGTTGGGTAGGAGAACACCCTGTTCTCAGGAACTATCCCCTGAAGTATTTTGGGGTAAAAGAGCACAATGTCTTCAGCATATTCTCAAAGGATTAAGAAAAATATGCGTATATAATAAAAACATATGTATATAGAGAGAATAATGAAGCCAATGGTGCAAAAGGAAAACAATGATTTGGGTAAAGGGCTCGTGAACATTCCTTATGCAATCCTGGACTTTTCACTAAGCTTCAAATTAGATCCTAATAAGAGTCACAAAAAAATTTTTTTTTAAAATGCCTTGAAAATTAATCCCCAAGACACAAGAAAGCCTGGAGCAGGGCTGAGTCTGCAAAACATATGCGCAGCCTCAGCTCCCGGCCACAATCTCACGCCAGCTACCTGGGCATCCACCAAATTTCACTGTAGCCCTCTGCGTGCCAGGAAAACGCTGGTGTTTATCTTTAAACATTAACATGTGTTTTTGTTGTATGACTTTGGTCTTGTTATAAAATTAACACTTATTTTTGTAGGAGATCAAAATCACCCATAATCTTAGCACCCCAAAATAACTGCCTTTAACTTTTTTGTTATGTTCCTTCCCAGCCTGTTTCTATGCATTCATACACTTTTAATTTTTCTCTTTTCTTCCCCACCTAACAGATGATGAGCACTTCCTCCGTCATTAAATATTCTTCAGCACATGACCGCAGAGGCCCTGCTGCAATTTATTTAGACATTGCCCCCTGTGGGGCAATTAGCTTGTTTCCGACTTCTTTTTAGGGTTCTTTTGAGATATTTCCGAAGCGAATGGGAAATGCATTTTCTTCACATAAGTTGTACTTTGTCTGTTTCCCCCTAAGCACAAGAACCAAGAACTTCCCCCAGGTAGTATTAATATTTCTGAATTGTCCTGGTGTCCTCAGCTCTTTGGAGTGACGGATTTCTGCTCCGCATCTCTCCAGATGCTGTCCAGAAGCCCCAGAAGCCTCTGTTTTGCGATAGGAAACTTGACCAGCAAGCAGAAAAGCAGCCACGTTGGGGCTGAGAATTGCTACTTTTTTTTTTTTTTTTTTACTCCAGATGGAAAACACCCTGTTGAGTTTGGAAGACTCCAACTCAGAAAATTTAGTATTATTACAGCTTGGGGAATAGGGAGATTGCTTTTTGAGCCATTAGTTAGAAAATACTTCATATCTGGTACCCATAGCTTATGTCTCTTCCTTTTTATTTGCATGAAGAGAGTGAATATTAGAGAACATCTGAGGAAATTTTTCAAAGAAAGATGCCACAAAAAGAAGAAAGAACAGTTTTGGTTACAGTTATAGCAAGTTTCAGGTTGAAAATAACAATTGATCATAATGATGTTAGTAAGAGTTTGGGGAAAGCCGGGCACGGTGGCTCACGCCTATAATCCTGGCACTCTAGGAGTCCGAGGTGGGAGGAGCCCTTGAACTCAGAAGTTCAAGACCAGCCTGAGCAAGAGTGGGACCCCATCTCTAAAAAAAAAAAAAGTTTGGGGAAAAGGCCTCCATACTGCTGGGGAGAGTACAAATTTATGTGACCTTTTTGGAGGGTTAAGCCATATCTGTCAAAATTTACAAAGCACAACATCTTTGACTCAGCAGTTCACCAGCTGGGACATAAAGATTCATATATGGGGGTGTATATTTCAGCGTTTTGCTGAACAAAAAACTGAAAACCTCCTAAATATCCAGCAATTGGAAATATTAAGACATATCCATTCAATAAACCACACGTAGCCAATAAACAGACTAAGATAGCCCTTACACTGATAGACAAGAGGTCACCAAGATTATTAGGTTAAAATGCAAGGTGTAGAAGACTATATCATGTGATCTTTAAAAAGACTGATATAAAAGGATATACACTTCACTGCTGTTTAGCACAGACTGAAACCTTTTCTAGAAGGAGACTGAACCATAATGACCAGTAGAAAGCAAGACTTGCATTTGTCCCTTTAGATTTTGCAAATTATTTAAATATTTTACCAAATGTGTGAAATTTTATTTTAAGAACTATCATAAAAATAACTTGTCACCTTAAAAAAAAAAAAAAAGGCAGCCCAGTGCTCTTCGGTTCAGCACACCTGTTTACAAAATTGCTGCAAAGGAGGAACTTGTCGCCTGCTCTAGCGGGGCTAGTAATTAAATACACAGAAGCTACTTTTTGCAGCTTTGAAATCCTGCACTAGCCTTTTAGAAAGGCTTATCTCCCTTCCATTTTTACGATGTGCTTTTGGCTCATAGAAAATTTAGAGAGAGCCAAAGAGTAAAAACAAAACACATTCCTGCCTAGACCCACCATCTAAAGACTTCAAGGAGAGCCTTGCCGTCTATTTCTCGGCTGTCTTTGTCAGAACACTTTTCAGATATTTTATTCCACCAGCTGCAAAGTCTCAGAGCTTGTTTTCATTGTATTCTTGCCTCTGAGAAGGAGGGAAAACATAGGAGAGTAAAGCCCACATCGTGACCATGCATGCTGAGAGTGAGGAAACTCTCAGCTGTCTCTTGGTAGTGAACTGGTCACTGACTCAGTAGGGCAGCAAATCTCTCCCCTCTCTGCTCGGTGTGGCCTTGTTATGGGCATTGCAGCTGCCCAAGTCTGAAATTCCTGCCCGTGTTTTTGCAGCATAGTGGAGTGAAGTTGGGGAAGCATGCTGGACCATAAGCCAAAGCCCCCATCTACTCCTTGGTCCATCTGTTTATGCCTGTGGGACCTTGGTGGGAAGTGGCATATCCTTACTGAGCCTTGGTTTCCTCATCTGTCAAATGGGGGTGATAGCCTAGTCTACCCATGGTCTCGTGGCAAGGGTCAAGTGCAATGGTGTGAGTGAATCCTCTTTGCAGAATGCAGAGAGCTATGTGAGACCACAGGAACATTCTTCATCCCATAGCTCACTTATTCAACGTGACTTGAGCACCTGATACACTTGTTGGCCTTAAATGGTGTACAACACATGATCCATGTCCTCAAGAAGCTCACATTCAAGTACAGTGAGTAAGTTATGGCTGCAAGTACCAACAATAGTAAATGCTATGAGACGCTGTAGGAATTGGGAGGAGAGAGTCATGTTTCTAGCCCTAGGGGAAATCCAGGACAGCTTCATTAAGGAGGTGACATTTTTGCTGGTCCTTGAAGGCTGAAAAGCTTAGGGACATGCAATGAGGGGAGGGAACATTGCTCCAGGGCAAGAAAACAGATCAACAAAGGCATGAAAGCCAGAAAGAATAGGGTATAGTGGCTCACACCTATAATCCCAGCACTTTGGGAGGCCAAAGAGAGAGGATCACTTGAGCCCAGGTATTCAAGACCAGCCTGGACAACATAGTGAGACCCCATCTCTAAAAAAAATTTTTTTTAAGTTAGTTGGGCAGTGTTTTGCTCACCTATAGTCCTGGTTACTCAGGAGGCTGAGGTGGGAGGATCACTTGAGTCAGAGAGTTTTAGGCTGCAGTGAGCTATGATTGTGCCACTGCACTCTAGCCTGGGCAACCCTGTCTCAAAAAAAAAAAAAAATATATATATATATATATAGAGAGAGAGAGAGAGAGAGAGAGCGAGAGTATGTGCAGGGTCCTGGGAGGTAGAGGAAAGGGAGAGAGATACTAATTCTCCAAAAGTGATTTTAGAATCCAAATCCAAAAGTGCTTATTAGAAAAATTAGTTGGGAATCCATTATTATATTACTTTTGTAGCCTCTACTGTCTTTAAGTGACCAACCTGCGAATCAGCACACAGCTGTGGTGTAGGCAGCACCTCCCCACGCCCATAGCCTCTGATGTTCACAGCACTAGCAGCATGTTGGATACTAACACGCGTCAGGCATGCAGGTCCTTACTCTGACCTGTGCATAATGTGCTACTCAGAACAGAAATCAGCTCTTGCATTTTTTCATAGCTCTGCTTCTTGTTCCCTACCTGGCGTGGGGGCTCTGAGCTGTCTTCAGATCATCCACGCACCATGCCTGGGGCAGACACCTGGCAGGCGCTGGCTGCCCTGGGCCCAGGGGCCCCCCCTTGCAAGCCTGGGAGCACAAGGGGCTTCAGAACAGATAGACAGATATTGCAAGAAAGGGACTTTGGCACTCCAGGTGCTGAAATGGCAAATTACTGGCTCGTTCAGCAAAGGGAACGAGAAGACAGGCTCCCACAGACTGGCCACTGCGGCATTTCCAGCTCAGCACTCCGCAACGGCGACGACGGCTCACCTGATGTTCCAGAATCTACAGACTAACAGCTAATTAAGAACCAAAGAGGGGCCGGGCGCGGTAGCTCACGCCTATAATCCAAGCACGCTGGGAGGCCGAGGCGGGCGGATAACTCAAGGTCAGGAGTTCAAAACCAGCCTGAGCAAGAGCAAGACCCTGTCTCTACTAAAAATACAAATTAATTGGTCAACTAAAAAAAAAATATATATATATATATAAAAAAATTAGCCGGGCATGGTGGCTCATGCCTGTAGTCCCAGCTACTCGGGAGGCTGAGGCAGGAGGATTGCTTGAGCCCAGGAGTGTGAGGTTGCTGTGAGCTAGGCTGACACCACAGCACTCTAGCCTGGGCAACACAGTGAGATTCTGTCTCAAAAATAAAAAAAAAAAAAAAAGAACCAAAGAGGGTGGGTGCATTTGAAAGGACAAACCTGTATCCACAAATGAGTCATTTAAATAACTTTCCTTTTTCTGATCATAAAGGAGTATTTTCACAATGCACAAAAAAATCCCCCAAATGCAAACACATATAATGAAGACAATAAAAATCCCTCAAGCACCCTTTCCTCATTTAGCCATTGCTAAATTTCTGAGATACATCCTTTCTGACTTTTCATCTGTAACACAACCTCACACACACACTGCACACACTTAATGGAAAGGAAGTCAGTCTACACATATAATCTTCCGTCTTGCTTTCTACTTGGCTGTCTTCCTGGACCCATCTCCATGCCAATCCAACACAGAGCTGTCGCATCGGGTGGAAGGGCTGCCGCTGCCAAGCATTCTGTTGTCTGGAAGCGCCACAATTCATTTAACCGTTCACCTCTTGCTGCAAAGTGTGCTTGTTTCCAATTTTCCACTACTACAGCAAATCCTTTCCATGGGGCAAGCTCTCAGCCTGGCGTGGGGGCTTTCTTTTCCCAGCCCCTGCCCACCTTCTTGTCACCTGTCCCCGGCATCTGCTTCTCCCTCCTTTAGGTACAAACTGCAGCTCCCCTTGAACCTAAGCTTCATGTGCGTCGGTGGAGGACGGGGGAGCTCTTATATTCACCCTACAAGAAACCTGGCCCCGGGACACTGAATCACCTTTGCCTGTCTGGAAGTTTCCAGCAAGGTGCCTGGTGTCGATGACCACTGAACAAGTGAGTACAAGCCTGGGTGTTAGAAGCCATCATGGCAGCAGATTACTGAGGGCACAGGTGACACTGGGATGGGGGGAGGAAGAAGGGTGATACTCACCGAAGAGGGCAGCTGGAGGCTCCAGGGGGCAGCGGGCCCCACTAGCTGTCAGGGTCTGGGGAAAGGGCTGATTGCTGTCTGCCTGGATGAGGGGCAGACCTGCTGTGAGTGCTGAGCAGGCAGCTACCCAGCAAAAATACCAAAAAGGAAGCTAGGCCACCCTGCCTGTGTTGTCACTGGTGGGGTGGCCTGGGAGGGTGGGGAGTCACCTGCTATAGCTTCCAGCAATCAGCACAGTCAATCATTTGCAAGCAGAAACAAAAAGCTGAGAACTGCTGGAATAGGGGAAACCATCTCCTCTGAAGATGCACACACAGGCTGACAATCTAAGAGTGAATTTGCTCCCTAAACAGGATGGCCGCTTGCAGGGAATGGGGGAATGGGATGTCCCGTTGAGAGAAGTCAGTTTTGCCAGGCTTGCCAGAGGGGCACGTTTGTACGGTTTCTATGGGCGGTGCCACCCGAACAGGCCTGTGTGATATTACAACCCCCAGCACTGCCCATCACAATGTACCCTTTGGCCTTGACGGAGGTGTCAGAACCCCAGAGAACTGTGCTGCTCAATACCGTAGCTACTCGCCACATGGCCTATTTAAATTTCAGTTAGTTAAGATATTAACTAATTCTCAGTCACACCGGGCACATTTCAAGTGCTCAGTAGCCACACGTGGCTAGTGGCTGCCACGATGGACCATGCAGATGTGGAACCATTCCATCGTCACTGACAGTGCTGCCGGATGGCTCCACTGTAGCAAGTCTGTATGTGACACGTGGCCAGGCACACGTGGCGGGCTGGCGGGCCACACACGCCTTAAAAGTGGAAGCAAATCCAGTAAAATTTTACATATCAAATACATTAACGCTGAGAACACATTACATTTTGTTAATCATGAGCGTTTTGATAAAATTTGAAAAAGTCTAAAGGCTAAACATACAAAATGTTCTATTTTTAATGAGGCTCGCAGGTGAAGTCTTCCTATTCAGGGCTACCGTGGGGCCTTCGGTCCTGATGCGAGTAGAGATTCCCTGTCGTCAGTATGACAAAAAACCTCTTTTTAAATATTTGTTCTGGGAAAAAAAAATCACAGCTGTGCGTTGGTGCAGGCTGATCTCCTCTTTGCAGTGTGTGTGTGACCCTGTGGGCTCGGGCTGCTCTCCGGGAGAGCGGTGCTCCCAGGCGCGGGCAGATGCGTCCGTACAGAACGAGAGGTTGCAGAAGAGATAGTTGGAGGTACTGTCTAACTGGAAAAAGGCAAATAGCCCCTCTGAAAGGCAGAGCCCATGAACAGTAAGAACGAAAGGGCTGGTGATTCATCGGCCTCAAGGGAACAGCGGTATGAGTGAGCCCTGAAACTCCCTCCTCGGTTGTCCCTGTTTGTTGAGCATAATAGTGTCCAAAATGGTCCTTCACTAAGAATCAGCCAGGTGCTCTGACTTTTCACTCCTCCCTCTAAACTGACAAGTAGTGACAAAGAAGGAAGGGGCGGTAGGGGAAGAAAATGTTCCCTTATCGGACTTTCCGGCTGAATTTGTTTCTTCTCCCGTTTTCTATGGCGCCCTTGGGAGCAGGCAGGGCGGGGAGAGGAGTGCTGGTGCCAGTGCCCCGGGGGAGGGGGGCACTGTGCTTGCTCCCCTCTCTTGACTCAGGCTGTTTCTGCCTCAGGTAAGAGCATCCCAGGAGGACACTGCTTGCTCACCGGACAGTTGGGGCGAGGTTGGGGGGAGCAGGAAGAGTGGGCAGGTGGCCCAGGAAGAGCCTCAGCGTGGGCCCCGAGGTCCAGGAGAAGTAGGGAAGCTTAGGGAGCATGCTTTTGTTTCTTCCATGTGTTTCTCTCTTTGCAACTAGAATTCACAGCTGGGGGTACTGTATGAGGCTGCTGGTCCCCTTTTATAGGTGATATTTCCGTCTTTGCAGTCTCACCATGCTAAAGGTGAGTTCTGGGGGGCAGGGCGGTGTAAGCATCCTCCTCTAGGCCCCAGACCAGGTGCCGTACCTGGCAATTGAGTAGCATTTAGGGAATAATTATGGAACAGAAGCTGCAGTCCACAGCCACTGATATCTATAACAGAGCAAAGACCCAAGTTGGCTCTGTTGCAGGGGCCGACGGGAGTGCCAGGTCCGGGCTCCCTCTTGCTCGCTCCCATGTACCTAGTGTCTTACACAGTCTATGGCAGAGAAGAAATTAATTCTGCTTCAGTCCTCTACCTTGCAGGTTCCCCGTATTAAAAACTACTATAAATGTGAAATCTTGTTCTCTTCCTTCCGTAGCCTTCCATACCTATTGGGAACATCATATTTCAAAAGCACATTGGCATCTTTGGAAGAGAGCGATACTATCTTTCTACTCTTCATTGATTAAGGCCTTATCTTGACTTGAAAAGCCAAAGTACCTTGAGGCAGTGAAGGGTAGTTTGGTGGTGACAGTGTGATCAACAGAGGCATAAGAGGTCCCAGTTCAAACTTCCAAGGGATAAAATCTGCAAGGACTCTTTTTTCCCCACTAATCCATGAGCACAGGAACCATGTGGATCTGGGCCATGGTTGTGGCCCAGCAGCACATTCTAGGAGCGTAGTAAATGTCTTCTGACTAAATTAATGGAAAAAATGGGCCTGCTATCAGTGGTACTTTCTGCAATGGTGGGCATATTCTATATCCACCCTGCCCACGTGCAGCCACACACAGCTACTGAGCAGTTCCACCGTGGTTAGCGTGACTGAGGAACTGATCGTTAAAAAATTTTATTTAATTGCAATTGGTTTAAATTTAAAAGTAAATGACCAGTGTGGCTATTGGCCAACCTAGTTGGATTGTACAGGTGTAGACTGACCCACCTTTCAGTAGCTGATATTTCTACCCTTGCAATGGCCTTAGATGGCTCACTTGATGATACGAGCCAGGGCAGCTGGCCTAGGGCAGAACCTCTATGTGCCGGTGGAGGGGGCTGAAATGAGCTCTTCCTTCCCTAGTAGGATTAAAGCCAGGGCAGGCTTTAGCCATGCTGGTTTTCTAGGATACCTGTAGGTACTCTAAATTCCTAATGTTTTGTGGTTAGCAATAAAAACCATTAAAGGACAAGAG
This sequence comes from Lepilemur ruficaudatus, assembly GCA_963574885.1. Classification (NCBI taxonomy): domain Eukaryota; kingdom Metazoa; phylum Chordata; class Mammalia; order Primates; family Lepilemuridae; genus Lepilemur; species Lepilemur ruficaudatus. Next base: position 80,362 of record CAUYRT010053808.1, read on the forward strand.
GAGAAAGGAGTCATTTTTGCTAAATTCAGTTACCGTGAGTAGCCCTTGAAGGTTGGGATGCTCGTCATAAGGCAACTGTCAGAGAGAGAGGCAGACAGAGAGACCACACCATGCAGCAGCGGCAGTAGGAATGGAAGGGACAGGAGAAACATGGCCAAGTGACCCACAGGAGCTGGACAATGATGGGATGCTGCAGGAAAGGGAAGAGCAAGATCTTTTGGAGGCTCTGGAAGGACTAGGGTGCCTGTAACAGAGCGAGAACGTGAGAGGAAGTGTTGGTTTTGGCAGGCAGTGATGCACCTAGCATTGGATGTACTATTGACACTGTGCTGAAGTAAAGGTGTCTTGCAAGTCATCAGATATGCTCAACTGGGGTTCAGAGGGGAGGTCAAGAGTTCAGATGTGTGGCTGCCAAGCTGTTGCAGAATGCAAGCTGTTTATAAGGGAAATACGTGTCTTCCTCACCTCCTGAGGTTTTGTACTTGCAGCAGGTCAGTCATGAGGCCAGTTGAAGGACTTGTGATTTTCCTTGGCTCTTCTGTTAATGATGAAAACTGTCCCTTCTGCCCTCACACACTTTATCTCATTGGAAGATCCCGCTGGAGTTCTTCATTCAACATGCATTTGTCGAGTTCCCACTACTTGCCTGCATGGTTCCAAGAGGCGGGCATGGCAGTAGGCAAGACAGACCATCCTCAGTGCTGGCCAGGGCCGTGCAGAGTCACAGAGAGATGACGGAGTGCCTTGGGCTCCCTCACGCTGGAAGGCCAGGGAAGGGCTCACTACAGAGGTGACATTTAAGACCCGAATTACAGGTTCCCATGAGTGTGAAGATTGGTGTAGCCATTCCCAGCAGAGGGAACAGTTGGCAGGAAGAGCCTGACATGTCCAAGGATGGGGAAGGCCAACGGGGGCAGCAGAGAGGCAGGAGGCGCCAATCATGTCAGGGTCAGAGGCCGGGTCAGTGGCTTTCACCTGCTGCCAGGAGTGTGGAAAGCCATCACAGGGATTTACATAGGTGATGACATAAGTCAATTTCCATTTTTACCAGATCCCTGGCTGCTGCAGAAAACTTAACAGAAAACAGCAAAACCTCAAGGTTTCTCTGCAGGCATGAGAACCAGACGTCTAGATTAGAGCTTCCCCTTTGCTGGGCTGCCCGAAGGGAAGGCCACTGCAGGAGCCACTCTCAGCACTGCCTGCCACTGTCTCTTCTCTGGACGTCACCTGTGGGGAGGTCCCTCCCCCCACCTCCTGCCCCCGATGGAAGGAGGGCGCACACGCCAACTGCCCCGGGAACATTTGCAGTGATCATGATAGTTATATAGTGAGATGTGCTGATGGGTTTTTCTAACTAACTTTATTTTGGGGGGCAGTTTTAGGTTCACAGCAAAATTGTGCAGAAGGTACAGAGAGTTTCCACGTACCTCTCCCCCAACACACGCACAGCCTCCCCACTACCAGCATCCCGCGTCAGAGCGGTGCGTTTGTTGCAATCGTGAACCTACATTGACACGTCACTATCACCCAAAGTCCACAGTGCACATTAGAGTTCGCTCTGCAGTTGAACACTCTGTGGGTTTGGACAGATGTCTGACATGTATCCATTACTGTATTAAGTATTAATAATATCGCACAGAATAGTTTCACAGCCCAAAACATCCCGTGTTCCCCCTATTCTTCTCTCCCTTCCTCCGTCTCTTCCAGAATGTCATATAGCTGGAATCACACAGCATGCGGCCTTTTCAGATTGGCTTTTCTCACTTACTAACATGCACTTAAGGCTCCTCCGTGTCTTTTCATGGCTTGGCAGCTTATTTCTTTGTCAGTTCTGAATGACATTCCATTATTTGGATATACCGCGTTTATTTGTCCACTCACCTGCTAAAGGACATCATGGTTGCTTCCAAGTTTGGGCAACTATGAATAAAGCTGCTGTGATGTTCACGTGTCAGTTTTTATGTGGTTTATAAGTTTTCAGTTCACCTGGGTAAACACCAAGAAGCATGGGTGCTGGGTCATATGGTAGGAATCAGTTCAGTTTTGTAAGAAGCTGCCAAACTGTCTTCCAGAGCAGCTGTGCCGTTTCGCATTCCCACCAGCCACGAACGAGAGCTCCTGCTGCTCCACGGCCTCACCAGCAGTTGGGGTTAATAGTATAGATTTTGGATGTTGGCCATTCCAATAGATGTGTAGTAGTATCTCATTGCTGTTTTAATTTGCAATTCCCTAAAGACATGTGATGTTGAGCATCTTCTCACAGGCTTACTTGCCGTCTGTATATCTTCTTCAGTGAAGTGTCTTTTGGGGTCTTTTGCCCATTTTTTTGATTGGGTTGTTCATTTTCTTATTGTTGAGTTTCAAGGCTTTTGGTATATTGTGGGTAACAGTTCGTTATCAGGTGTGTCATTGCTAATATTTTCTCCTCGTCCACGGCTTGTCTTCTCATACTCTTGACAGTGTCTTTCGCAGAGCAGAAGTTTTTAATTTTAACAAAACTTAAAATTATCAATTATTTCTTTCGTGGATTGTGCCTTTGGCATTGTATCTAAAAGGCCATCAATAAAAGGTCATCCAGATTTTCTCCCATGTTATCTTCTAGGAGTTTTTTAGTTTTGTGTTTTACATTTAAATCTGTGGTGCATTTTGAATTATTAATAGATTCATGTTTCGCATGAGGATGTCCAATTGTTCCAGCACCGTTTGTTCAAAAGACTCACTTTTCTCCACTGAATTGTCTTTGCTCCTCGGTCAAGGATCAGTTGACAACACTTGTGTGAGTCCATCTCTGTTCCGTTCCATCAACCTATGTGTCCATTCTTTTGCCAATACCATACTTTCTCAATTATTAACAGGATTTTTTTTATCTTGGGGGATTTTTGTGATCCTAAAACTCAAACTATTAAATGTTTACCTTTTTTTTTCCTGTAGGAAATGTAAATAAAAAGCAAGCCCTGTCCCACAGCCTCACCTTGCCCCTCCCTGTCCACTGTGCCCACCCTCGCCTGCCCCTGGCCCTGTGGGCGTTGATACTGGACCATTTGCTCAAAAACTGAAAGTTCAATGGCTGGTGGTTTTTAAAAGTCAGAAAATTTCCACAGCATCAAAATAGCTACATCAAAAGGTGCTCAGTTTCAAAACGGTCACATCCAAACAACTACATCAGAAGGTCAGTCCCCAACAATGGAGACACAGAGCCAAGCGTCTGGGTTCAGGCAGCTCACCTGAGACCTGGGGCTGGCACAGACCATGATTAATAATAACATTCTCTGTCTTTCAAAATTGATAAAAGAGTAGATTTTAAATATTCTCACCACAAAAAAATAAGTAGGTGAGGTGGTGGATGTATTGATTAGCTTGGTTTAATCTCTCTGCAATGAATATGTACATCAAAACATCACGTTATACCCCATAAATATGTTCGATTGTTATTTGTCAATGAAAAACAAACAAATAAATTATGCTTTTTTTAAAAAAGGCCATATCACAGGGTTCAGATTACTTATAACAGCCCAATTTTCAGTATTAATCACATTTAGGAAAAAAAAAAATAGACCAAAAACCCCAACAGCTAGCAGCCTCTGCAAACTGAGTGCTGCAGCCCAGAATGTGGGTCCAGCAAAAGCAGAATATTTGAGAATAAAGGCAAATCAGTACATCGAAGGTTCTGAGAAGCCCTACAGGAAGAAGTCTGCTTGGTATCCTTTAAACATGGAGTTTACTTTTTAATAGAGTGGAGTATTTCATTCAATCTCTCAGGCTGCGGGAGTTGGGGCACCCTTACTTTTCCCTTTCTCTGATGTGCATTGAGGAAGCCCTTTCTCCCCGTGTGTGAGGTGACCAAGAGCGGACCACCTGTGCTCTCTTGTGTCCAGCTTTGGAGAGAGTCTGGGGCAAGGCTGGGAACAGTTACCTGTCCACTCCTCCGTCCTGTGATACCCGGCGCATGATCCATCCTTTCTCTCTGTTGGCCTCAAAGATTTAGCTCATTTCTCTTTTCACTTTAACATGTCTACCATCTGCCCAATTTCTTGAACTTTCCCACTCCCACTCAACCCTAAGAATGGTCAAGGAAGCACAGGGCCAGGGTCACAGGCTTCAGCATCAACACTGCCCCTTACTATGTGACCATGGGCAAGGGACTTTCTTTATCTGTAAAATGGGAGGATGGCACCCCCTTCACAGGTGTGCTGTGAGAGGGAAAGGAGCTAATATGTATTTGGAGGAGCCAACCCAGTGCCTGGCACAGAGCAAATGCACTTTCCCTTGAAGCGTATCCTAACGATACTGTGATTACACCTGGGGTCTCTCCAGTGCTACACGTACTTACAGGGCAGCCTTTGTCTCAGAGCCTTGGTTTCCTCTTTTGTAAAACAGGGACCCTAATATCTATCTCCCAGGGTTGCTGGCAGGGTTGGCTATCTGAGAGTCTGGCACTCACAAGGTGTCAAAGCAATCATACTGCTCCTTTATTTGTTAACAGATTCCATTTCTAAACACTACAGAGAAATCCAATGAATGATCGATGCAGGAACATCATTCAAATTCAACCAAATGAAAGGTCTGTCTCGCTATCTTACCCCGGGTTTCCCTTTCTAACAACCCTGCTCCTTGAAAGTCCCAAAGCCTTTGAGGACATTCTTTCCTGCATCCCTGAGCAGGAAGAGCCCTCAATTGCTCGTGGCTGTGATCTCCCCCTTTCTCCAGGAAAAGAGAAAGTAGAAAAATGTCCTGAGCACCTAGATTGTGCCAAGCTTTACAACTTCATCTTGTTTAAATCCAGTAATAACTCATTCAGATAGAGATACTACCTAACATAGCATCTCTGCCTCTGTAAGACAGAGACACTATCTACACGATAAAGACTGTCCTTTTTAAAGGTAAGGAAGCTGAGTCTTTGAGCAGCTAACTGAATTTCCTAAGACCACACAGTAGTGGGAGCAGCGATTCAAATCTAAAAGTGACAAATTTTAAAGGCCATACATTTTTTTCCTTTCCCCTGCCTGCCTATAATTCAGATCCTCCAAGAAGACATTTTTGTCCCACAAATTTAAAAATTTATACTAGGGCATTTCTTCACCCAGAGAACCAAAAAGTGGATGAATAAAAAGCCTCTTCTCTGGGTCAAACTAAAAACAACAAATAATACTGGTACAATATTCACAGTTTGCAAAATGATTTTCACACATGCTCAATCTTTACAACAACCTTAGGAGACAGATATTATTTTTGTGCTCATGTTTTACAAATAATGAATTGAAGCTCAGAGACGTCAAAGGATTTGTCCAAAGTCACACAGCTCGTAAGTGGTGGAGCCAAGATTCGAATCCAGACCTAATTCAAAATTCTCCTCCTCTTCTGTTACCTCTGCTGTTAGATACCCCCAACCCCAAATACACAGCAACACATTAAGCATTTGCAAATGGTGTGTTCATTCGTTCATTCATTCATTCATTGATGTCTCCCTCACCCATACCCTTTGACATGGACATTGCTGTTCTTCCCATCAAGTGGTAGAGTCTATCTTCCCACCCCTTGAATCTCGCTGACCTTGTGACTTGCTTCGACCAACAGTGTGCAACAAATCACGGTGTGCCAGTTCTGAGCCCAGATCTTGAGAGGCCTCGTGTACTCCTGCTCTATCCAGGACCTTCTGATGACCATGTGCACAAACCCAGTCTAGCCAGCTGGAGGATGAGACACATGGACCAGAGCTAAGGCCATCCTAGACACCTAACCCTCAGTCAACTACGTGCTAGCTGACCACCGACACCTGGGCTCACAGGCTCAGCTGCGGTCAGCTAAGCTTAGCTGAGGCCAGAAGGACTGCCCAGCTGAGCCAGATTTAAATTGCAACTTGCAGAATCATAAGCTATATAAATATAACAGTTGTGTTGGCCACTAAATTTTGGGGTAGTTATGCAGCAATAGCAAACTGATACACCCTGCTATCTCCATGAGAGCCCTCATCACTATCTAACATTATTTTGTTTATTTGTTTACTGTCTCTCTCTCTCTGCCTTTGAATATGAGATCTGTCAGGGGATGTCTTCTGTCTATTTTGTTCGTTCCTGGAGGGCTAAAGGAGAGAGAGGGAAGCAGAGGGAGACCGTCTACTGAGGGAGGTAGGGAAGAAAATTGGCTTCACAGCATGTGTTGGATTTGAGCAGTGACACCTGCGGGGAGGAGACGCTGGGGGGAGGGGATGGAATCTAGGAGGCGTGAACAGCTTGAGGAATGCTCAGGGGCAGAGGATTTTTCTGGGCTGAATTTGGGCAGGGACAGAGTCTTCCAGAGAAAAGAGGACTTCATAGAATATCTGTTACGGTGAGCTTTGGCAGGGGCAAGAGGGAAACAGAACTGTCATGAGCAAGACATTGTAAGAGGCAAAGGAAGACAAGTAGAAACTCCAGAAAAAACACAAGGCTGTATAAGAAATGAATTGTAACAACAGTTCACCCCTTCTCTCGTGGTGAACAATTTTACAGTCACTATAACATTGTTTATTAATATTGATAAAATACCAAGTAAAACTATATTGTAAAGATGGAAAGATAAGTAAGGCTGGTGTAGGAAGGAAATCCTCATCTATTATTGCAGGAAGTAAATGAACAATGTCTAAAACTGATTACCAAAGAACACAGCTAAAAGAATCATTTAAAACCTTCCAATACAATGCATGGCCCACAGACAACACTGGCATGACCTGGGAGCTTGTTACAAATGCAGGATTTCAGGCCCTTTCTCCAGACCCACTGAGTCAAATCTACACTTAACAAATCCTCAAGGGAGTCGTGTACTCAGTAAAGTTTGAGAAGCCTGAAAAATTGGTTTTAGGAACAGGACTGGGAGTGGGGAAAGTAGAACAAGGAATAGGAGTTTCTTGTCTTAAGCCTCCAAAGTATCATTTGACCTTGGGTTAGCCATGTTCACATTGTTTATTACTTTGATTTTACAAGTTTCTAACAATTTAAAATACAAATACCTGGGTAAAATGTGGTCCCCTTCTCACTAACTCCTATTCTCCATCACAGCTTAATCCGGCCCTGGCCCTGGTCCTCAGCTTAGATTAGAGTGATCTTTCTAAGACAGCACAACCCCACTCCAGCCTCACTTGCCTTTGGAAGCTCCTCAGGCAGACATCATTCCTCATCTGCCACTTTCCCCTGAAAGCATTTCTCAGGGTCCTCTCTGATTCTCTGGACTCCCCTCCTCCAGCAGGCTGAGAAGAGATCACAGCCACAAACCATCTACAAAAGCTCCCAGCATCTGCTTCTCCCTGATTAAAGCTTTCTCTGGTAAGACATCTTTAGCCCAGAGGTTCTCAAAGTGTGTTCCCCGGACCAGCAGCATCTGCATCACCTGGAAACTTGTTAGGGCTGTGGGGTGCTTCAGACCTACTGAATGGGAAACTGTGGGGATGGGATTCTCATGCATTCTAGAAGCCTTCCAGGAAATCCTGATGCTTGCCAACTCGCCCCTGTTCTATTCCTGGATTGGATTGTTGCAAATCTCCCCTGGGCTCATACCTCACTGAGCATCTCCTCCGTGAGAGTTTCAGCTTACTAGCCATGTTCACAAAGGAAGGAAACACAGTCTGTCCCAAAGCTGTTTTCTAAAATTGGCTGGATCTTTTCCTAGCCAATCGTTTTATACACAATCTTAAACCAGAAGTTTAAGGGGGCTGTGACACCCACTTCCAGCTCTCTGATCCACACCACAGCCCAGCTCTGGGCTTTGTCCTTGTATTGGCCTCATCCACAGACATCAGAACCAGTTCCAGAAAGGATGGATCTCCTGCCCCTGCCTCCTTGGGCCTTCTGCACCCTGTAAGCACCCCATTCCCTCAAGCCCCCAGACTTTAGCTTCCCCCCGGGAGATGCGCTGTGGAGATAAGCTCTGCTGCGGTTGAGGGCGATTCAGTGAGCCTGGGCCTGCGCTCCTTGCTACCACCTGGTTCTCCTCCATATCTGTCAGCACCCGTGAGTGATGAGCCCCTCAGATAACCGCAGCAAGGGCCACAGGCCCACGTCACTTCCTGTGATGGGAAACTGATAACCACCGGTCCAAATCCCAAACTCCTGCAATAGATTTCTATGGGAAAGAGTGGGCCTGGGATTGCAAACAAAGCCTCTCGCAGGACGTGGAAGCCAGGTTTCAGACACTGGTTGGAAATCGCCCTGCTTGTTATGGAGCATCTGGTAGAACTGCCTCACTTCTCTTTGTCTTTCATCTTTGCCGTTGCAATCTTTGGGGGCTTCACTCCATGCGTTAAAGGCGTGTGGGCGTTAACATCACGCTATGGAAAAAAACATGCACTTGCACGCACACCACAGTCTTTTTTCTCTACTTCTATGCAAGCAGATGCTTTTGTGACTTTCCGAAATTAAAAAAAAAAAAAACTGACTAGTATGTTACTTCTTGCTTTCTGCAACTTCTTTTAGAAAAGAAGTTCTGCTCCTACAAAGCAAAAAGAAAAAGGCGACCCAAATTTTTAAATGTGCAAAAGTATGAAGAGGCGGTTCCCAGATGAGGGAAAAAAAATATCTGAAAAGATGCTCTAACTAGTAATCAGGGAAATGAATGATAACAAGAATAATAATTTTACCCTTCAAATAGGCAAACCATTTCAAGTTTAATATCAAGCACTGGGGTTGGGAGCCAAGTACTTGCCCCCACTCCTGAGGATGTGAAAATTGGTTCAGCCACATTGGGAGGGGATGATGGCCATATGTGTTCAAATACAAAGTGTGCATTCCTTGCATCACAGCAATTCCATTCTGCCGTACCCTTTAGAGAAATATGCATGCATTTCCTCAAGGAGGCATTGCAACAAAGATCACGGCAGCCTTGCTTATGTTGGTGAGGATGGAATACCACCTACATGTCCACCAAGAAGACAATGATTACATAAAAGATGGTACATTCATTCTATGGAATACCGTGCAGCAGTTAAAAATAATTAAAGTTGATTTACATGCACTAACACAGAAAGTACCCAGGGTATGTTTCTGAATGAACCAAGCAACTTGTAGATGATATGTCCAATATAATGGCATTTCTGATAGAAACAAGACACCAAAACAATATTATCTATTTGTCTAGAAACATATACATGTTTATAATTGCAGAGAAAAGGCCTTTGGAAGGATTCATGCCCAAATGGCCACAGTGCTTACCCCCAGGAAGAAGTTGGAGGTCATGGGAAGTGGTCACTCTGAGGCATTTAGCTCAGTCTATAATTGTTAAACATTTCACTATGAGAGTGTTTTCAAGAATAAATTGCATAACATCACATGAACCCTACAAAGATATACAATTACTATGTACCCATGATAATTAAAAATTAAAAGTAGAATAAAAAAAGAATAAATTGCCTAATTACATAATTAACATTAAACACTAGGATTCTAATAAGCCTTTTTATCTGTTGAACAACATCACAAAATCTGCAACTTATCTTAAATGTTAAGTAGACTTTGTACAAATACACGATTGCTTCTCTTTAGAAAGGTACTATAAAATCATCCCAGTTGTCAAAATCTCTCATTGTTCATGTGATCGTTAAGAAGAAAGATAGTTTCTCTGTGTTCAACCACAAGCACACACACACACACACGTGCACACACATACACACACAGACACCATAACTCATCCTGGGGGTAGCAATTTTCACCCCGTGCCACCCTGTGCTACCTTTCAGGATGTCTAAACCACATCCAAGTGTGCCTTTCTGCTTAGCTGATAACTTAGTTTCCAGGCTTCCGTGCCATCTGATTGTCAACTCATAATTTCAGAGCTGCTGAAACCAAGACACACCTGACCTGGTGGTGGTGCCTGGGTCTGTGGGTGTAGCTTGACAGCCAGGCACCTGGTTTCCTGACCCCAAACCACACAGCTTCCTGTGTGGCCTCGTGAGCAACCTCGTCACAGGCTGCCCTGTCCCTGCTGCCAGGCTGAGCTTCGGAGTTGGCACTGGAGAGACCATGGGGGACCTAGAAGGCTGCCACTCTGCAGAAAGTTTCTTACACTTTCTAATGTATACCCTGCATTTAATGATTCAGTGTTAGACAATGGAAAGATGTGGAGATTTGGAGGAAAATGCAAAACCAGATGTCTCTGGGGACTCGAGTACTTTTGTTGGCATAACTATACTCCTTCTCCATGAGCAGACAGACCCACTGGAGAAGCCGAATTACAGTCCTGGAGGAAATGGTTTCAGACCAGAGGTTAGATGACTATGTAAACATCATCTTGGGTTCTCCCAGACTTTGGGGTGACCTTCTCTTCTGAACCAGACATACCTGAAATTCTTTTTCTCTCAATAAAATGGGGATTCCGGGGCTCCAAAAAGACAGAGGCTAATTATTCCCTGGCAAGGCCATGCCACGCCATCCCCAGACATTACCACACTGCTCCCAGGCACCTTCCACAAAGAAGGGGTTCACCAATGACACAAGCGGCTGTAGGCTCAGAGTTGGCCACATCTCCTTAAAAATCAGAGTGGCCCCAAGGAAGTAGGTTCCTTATATAGCTGCATCCCATCCCAGGCAGGAGAGGGCAGAACTTGTGGGCTCAGGGTGACAGCCAACCACTTACTTCATTGCAACATTGACCATTTCTCCAAGAGAAATATAAAAGAGCAAGCAAACATGACTTTAAACTGATACCTGGCAGGCATGGCATCTTCTTTTCCTGCCTCTGGGAGGGGCCTCACGAAGCTTGAACAATACAAACGGATTACAGTCTGCCCACTCTGGTGTCCCAAGGGTTTCCCAGGACCGACGTGCAGTGTCAGCAGGCATGGAGGCCTGTGTGTCCCTCCCACAGCTGGACTGATCTCGCCAATGGCCTTTAGACAAGGTCCTCCATCCCTGAGCCAGGCTGGCACTGCCTGCCAGTGATGGCCTTTGTGACACTCGTTCTCTAGTCCTCCCTGCCCCCCAGCCCCTGTCCCCTGCACACACAATTTCTCTAGCTCTTCAGCCAGTGTCACACAAGCCCTACTGGCCTGAGGGACACCCCCTCAATGACTCTGAGTATCTCTGCCCCAGCTGTCATGTGTGCATCTGATGGCTGAGTTGGTGGGAGAGTTTTTCAAGCTTTAAGGTGGGAATCTTGTTAAAATGCAAACTCCAAGTCAGCAGGT
>CAUYRT010053809.1:0-16291 GCA_963574885.1 Lepilemur ruficaudatus
GGGATACCTCACAGGTACAATAGGTATATATATTAACTACTATTTTATTTTCTTTTCTTTTATTTTTTCTTTTTTTTTTTTTTTTTTTTTTTTTGAGACTGTGTCTCACTCTCTTGTTCAGGCTGGAGTACAGGGGCTTCATCATAGCTCACTGCAACCTCAAACTCCTGGGTTCAAATGATCTTCCTGTCTCAGTCTCCCAAGAAGCTGGGACTACAGGTGTGTGCCACCATGCCCGGCTAATTTTTTAATTTTTTGTAGAGACTGGGTCTCACTATGTTCCACAGGATGGTCTCAAACTCCTGGCCTCAAGTGATCCTCCCACCTTGGCCTCCCGAAGATCTAGGCTTACAGGCATGAGCCACCATGCCCAGCCTAACTACCATTTCTCAATAAGGACAGGGATAGGGCTGCACATGAACTTGGGGGCTGTCACTCTAGAAAAGTGGTTCCCAACTGGGGGTGATTCTGCCCTCCAGGGGACATTTGGCAATGTCTGGAGACATTTTTGATTGTCATGGTTGGGGTGGCATGCCACAGGCATCTACTGGGTGGAGGCCAAAGATCCTGCCAAATATTCTACAATGCACAGGACAGCTCCCTCCACCCCAGCAAAGATCAACCAGCCCAAATGTCTATAGTGACAAGGTTAAGAAACCCTGCTCAAGAGCTGCAATCACCATCATTTAGTTCCAGTGTGCCCAGCCTCTGAGACTCTCCATTCCAAGTTTCAATTTACTGGGAGAGGAAATTTGATTGGCCTAGCTTGAGTACTTGTCCACTCCTGGGTCTATCAGCTATGGCCAGGAAAACAGAGTCACCCAGTGTAGACTTGGCAATTGGGACCCTTCTCTTATATTAAGGATATTCCCAGAAAAAATGACTTCTTGTTGGCCATGCATCCCAAGAGCAATGGGGCCAGAGGACTCACAGACATTATCCCCTTCAGGAAGCCTTCCCTGCTCCTTTAGCATAGAGTTACCCATCACCCCTCTGGACCACCACCTTTTCTTGTACCTATTTGGTTTCCCTAAATTATAATTTGTTCATTCACGTGTCCATCTCTCTCCAGAGACTTGGAGCTCTCTGTGGATTGAAAGCCCAGTTTCAAATGATCTGGTTGCATAACATAATATTGCCGCATGACATTCCTGTATAACAAACCATCCCAAATCTTAGTCACTTCTAATAACAACCTTTCCACCTCACGATTCTGGGAATCGGGAATTTCGGCAGCAGCCAGCTTGGTGATTCTTCTGTCCATACAGCCTCAACAAGGGTGACTCAATAGGGTTCAGCTGGCAACTGGGCTCAGCTGTTGGGTCCAAGATGGCTTCTCACATAACTGGCACCTTCATGGGGCAGCTGGAAGGCTGGGCTCTGCTGGGCCCCTCTCTAGCCTCACAGCCTTTCCACATGGTCCTTCCAGAAGGGTGGTCATATTTCTTACATGGCAGATCAGGGCTCCAAAAGCAAAGGTTTCAAGAAGACCTAGGCTGAAACTGAAAGGTTTCTTCAGACCTTACATTGGAAGTCCCAGAACATCATCTCAGCTGCATCCTCTCCATAGAGAAAGTCACAAAGAACAGCCTCGACTTAAGGGGAAGGGAATTAGACTTCACTTCCTGATGTGAGGGGCAGCACGCGTGAACAGGAAGGGGAGGAATCGGTGGTGGTCACTCTTAGAGATTGTCCCCACAGCCTAGTACAGTAATCGCTCAATAAACATTTAACAGATAAATTGACTAATATGAGGAAAAATTAGCCCTACTGAGTTCACCCAGTTGATGTCATGGTTAAATGGAAATAAAGCACATGAAAAATGCTTTTGAAACTATCAAATGCTATAAAGAGGTAAGGAGCCCCTGTTAGGCGAAAACTTAACCACGCTTGCTCTAGTTTGTAAATGAACATTTTGCCCGTCCCTTCAACCATGCTCCACTCCCAGCCCCAGAGCTTCACGACAGACATCACTAATCGATCACCGCTCTTTTCCACTGATGCTGGATCCTTCTCTACACAGCACTGGAGCCATCCACTACTGACTGACCAAAGTTGAACATGGGAGTCAATACCTGTTTGTTAACCCTTGTTCCTGCCTAAATTCTTCCTGCTAAACTATCTTCCAAAAGCCCAGGATTTTAGTTGTTTCTTTAAACATACACACAAGCTGCTTCCTTTTCTTTTTTAAGAGAAAATATAAAGTTTAAGCCCTGAGGAAGATGAAACGGCAGACGCCATCACCCTCCAAAATCGGATTTATAATGGAAAGAGAAACTGATTATGGCAGTGAGCTCTGCCATTATAAATTATTTTAAAAGAAAAAAGCTGCTTGCAAGAATAGTCATATGACATCTCATAAGGAGAGACTCTGTCTACCTTGACATATTTTATTCCGTGAAAACTCCGTCTCAAGGTGCGGCAAGCCAAAACTTGTATATTGGATGAACGAAAGTCGTGCTCGCTGGCCACCCTCTGCCTCCACGCTTGTCACTCCCCCACACACAGATTGCCCTAATTCCTATCCAGTTTGTTAAGAAATTTGAAAAATACATTTTAACTGCTTAAGAAAAGACAAAGAAAAAAAAAAGCACAAAATGTCCTCTAGTTCTAAAACAGCTCTGCACAGTCTGATTGTTGAGGGCCCAAGACCAGTGGTAGATCATACCTTCTGCAGGGGACTGGCCCCGAAAATTGCTTCTCTTCCTGTCTGAGCCTCAGAGTCAGGTCCCACCCCTGCCCTCAAGCAGGAAAACAACAGGTTGAAAATGACCAGTCAAGGCTGGGAGGCCCACTGCATGGCTAAAGGCCCCAGGATTGGGAATGAGGAGATTTAGGTTCAAGTCTCAGAATGTCCCCTATCATTAGCAGGTCACCTCATGTCTCTGAGCCCATTTACTCTTCTGTGCCATGGAGCAAGAAGGACGGCATTGAGGGAGCTGGGTCGGTCAAAGGGAGTGATGGATGAGACACCCGAAGCCCGCTCTCCACGGCTGTGCCAGGAGCCCTGGCAGAACATCAAACAGGACAACCAGCACAATCAGCTTTCCAACCGTCAGCTTCCCAGCCTTGCAAATGTGGCGAATCCCAGGCTGTATAGCTGCCCTTCCTGGGAGGCGGGGATCAGGCCCTAGCGGTTGGGATTATGCTTCATGGAGCCGCATTCCTTATCATCTGCTTAGAAACGAGCCAAGTGGAAGAGTAATAGTCAAGCCCGCTCATACGGCACTACAAACAGCTCCCGCACTAGTGTTCTACAAACAATCCTATGAAGTAGATATGAGGAATTATTGTTCTCTTATTACAGATGAGGAAACTGAGGCACGGAGAGGTTAAGTAGCTTACCCAAGGTTTCCCAGCTAGCAAGTGCAGACTTGGGACTCAAAACCACAGACTATGGATCCAGAGGCTTTAACCACTGGAACACGTCCTGGACAATCTAGGAGTAAAGAGATGAAAATGACGCTTTAGGCTGTTAAATCTGTGCAGAAAGGAAGGTGGGTACAGTGGGGAGGCTGAGAGACCAGCTAGAGGGCTGAGATGACAGCAAGACAGCACCTGGTTTAAAACACACACACACACATGAGCACTGTGCTGTTAAATATCCTTTACTGTCTTTCTAAACTTGCTTGGGGCATTCCTCTCTCTCCCACCAGTCCACCTGTTTCATAAACTTAACACTCAGCCAGTCATGGTGGCCCATGCCTATAATCCCACCACTCTGGGAGGCCGACACAGGAGAATCACTTGAGGCCAGGTGTTCAAGACCAGCCTGGGCAACATAGTAAGACCCCATCTCTACAAAAAATACAAAAATTAGCCTGGTGTGATGGCACCCACCTGCAGTCCCAGCTACCTGGGAAGCTGAGGTGGGAAGATCACTTGCATCCAGGAGTTCGAGGTTACAGTGAGCTATAATGACAGCGCTACACTCCAGCCTGGGCAAGAGAGCAAGACCCCGTCTCTAAAAAAAAAAACAAAAAAAGACCTTATAACACTCAACAACATCAATTTCCCACCATGATAAATTCCTAGAAATCCCCCTTTGCCAGGTTCGGAGAGTCTCCCTGGAGAAGTCAGTGAATTCAGAAGGGAGCCCAGCCTCCCTGTCAATCTTGTCACTTCCCTCAAGGGTGCCTTCTCACCTGCTAAACCAAAGCTGTCGTTTGGGAAGAGATGTTTGTTTGGTTAAAGATAAAAGTCACCTTGCCCCTCCCCCAGGACCCCATCCATCTGCCTTTTCAGACTTCACTAAATCTCTCGCACCCACTGTCAAGGGTGAGCTGAGACTGCGCCCACCGCTGTCGTCGTGAGCCAAGTCAGCCAAATATAAGGCTGCTCGGGCCGTGCCCCACGCTCAGCTTACCTTAGAAACAGAACTTTAGAGCTGGGTGGCCATGGAGGGTCTCCCGGCTTCACCTGGACAGGTGCGGAGACTGGGCCTATCACCTGTCACTAACTGAGGACCACTGGAGCCACTAAGCAGCCTAAGGAAACCTCCCAGTGCCCAGGGCAGCTAGATCAGAATGCACTGAGCCACCAGGCACCAGGGTTCATGCTTCCTGCACAGACCCTGTTGCTAAGCTCCAGGCTGCGAGAAAAGGCCCCTGACAACATGCACACAAGACTGAGAGGCCTAGAAGGCTGCCTTGAGGTAAAAACAACTCTAGGGGAGCAGAGGAGGGGGGATGGGGGAGAAAGGACCACGTGCCAGTTTGGGGATATCCCAGTGAGTCCAGGGCAGAGGGTGCAGGCAGACTACACAGGAAAGGCAGGTGGGTCCCAGGAGGTGTGAGTCAGCCCTGGGGCTAGTCAGAGCTGTGCTTGGGCAGGCTGTTGAGCCTGCCCTCCCTCTCCAAAGGCCCACTATGACCATCTTGGCCCCTCCCCAAGAAATAGTGGGGGAGCAGGTCCTTGGTCTCACCCCCTCCTGTTCTGACGCAGACATTCGGACAAGGCCCAGCGAAGCCGTGGAAAGAGCATTAGAGACAGTCAGGAAACCCCAACACTTGGCCCCTGTCCCCTCCACTGCCCCTAGATCACACATTATGTGATCTTGAACAAGTCATGGAGACTGTGGGTGAAGGTGGAGGATAGCAGAGTGGTTAGGAGCGTGAGTTCTGAAATCAGAAAGGCTGGGTTAGAAGCCCAGTTCCGCCTCTCTCAGGCTTCTCAGACTCAACCTCGCTAACCCCAGTTTCCAGGTCCCTCGTGAGGTTGCTGTGGGGCTAAAAGAGGAGTGGATGAGTTAATAAAAGGAAAGCTTCTAATCCAGGGTCCCCAAAATCCCTAACACCCAACGCCACCGGGCCCAGTCCATAAACCCATCCTTATTTCTCTTCTTACTCCTCCTTCCACATTTAGTGGTTGCCTTATGACACTTTTTTGTTTCTGTTTTTATTCAAGCTACACAGTCCTGTAGTTTAATGAATCAAATAGTTCTACAAGACTCCCTCCTTCCAATTTTCCCCATCTCAAAGGCACCCACTTAAATTCTTTGCTTTATAATGCTTTGATACACCTGAAGTTGTGCTGTCCTTGGAAAGCAAATTAATCAGGCAACAGAGATGATCTAAGCCTATGTTTGCAGGGCTGGTTCTTCTCCCACCCTTGCGAGAGCAGGTCCAAAACAACTAGATCAAGCAATTTAGAGGAATCCAAGAACAGCAGCCTATCAGAGATGGGGCCAGGGGAACCCAGCTGTTTAATTAAAATACATAGTCACCGTATACTTTGCTTTTGGTCAATGTACCAAAATGGAGCACCTACCCATTTTAATCCCTGGTGCTCAGGGCTGTGGCTGGCCTGGGCAGAGGTGCAGTTATCAAGCACAGATCAGTACTGACATCCAGTGGCCACAGAGAATTATTTGCCTGCCAGCTCTCCATCTTCCTTTTCCCAGAATCCAATAGGGGTTCACGCAGATAAAGGAGGCGTGGTGGAGGGTGACAGTTACCAATGCTGTTGGCTTTGGAGAACTGCACGACTTGAAGCCAGAAGCCAAGTAACCCAGGCCAAGGCCCTGCCAGTTTGCAAGATGCCTGTGTGTTATTTGAATGCTAACCTCAGAGTCATAGGAGAAACGGGGGATTTCCCTGGCAAGGGGCTAAGACCCTAAAAAATAAAACACAAGTAGCCCTGTGGCCTTCCAAAAAACACAGTGGACGTTGAGTTAGAAACCTTGATACAAGATCTGGGGCTGCTTCTGTCACCTTGATCAAGTCCCTTCAGCTCTGTGCACCTTAGCTTCCTCATCTTTGAAGCGAGGCTACCGCTACCTGCTCTGCCAGCCTCATCGGGTCGTGCTGATGCCAAACGGGGATGTGTGTAAAAGAGTTTTGTAAACTGTCAAGTGCTGGACATCTGGGGCTGCCAGGACGAAGGTGCTGATTGACAGGGCAGGGCAAAGTGGAGCTGGGGAGGAGAGGCTGTGACCCGGGGCTTGGTCAGATGACAAACAGCCCTTCCAGTTTCCGATTTCCTGCCAGCCACGGAGACTCATCTTTGCATTGTCAGGACAACCCCACCGGGGAAGGGCATTCCTTATTTTCCCCTGGGCTCAGGTCTCTGATATAAATGTTGGTGAGTAACTTTGAGGCCACCTAGCTTCAAAAGTTGAATATCAAACAGTTTTAAAAATAGAATCATAACCCAAAGGAAAAATAGGACACACAGTTCATTCTTACATTAAAGGGAGCTGTTACTAATATCAGTTGGACTAGTAGATGACACTCTTTTTTATTTCCTTATAAATTTTTTCTTGTGTTTCCGTTTGTATTTGGCCTAGGGTTTGGCCTAGGAAGACTAGTCTGGCTGAGTGGCTCTAAATGAAATGATGGGATAACCAGAGAGAGAGACATCGGGTGCGCAGGAGAGGAAATGTGGACACGTGATTTTGGAGGCGCAAAGACCACATTCCTGACCCTTTCCATGTGTGTCACCAGATTTATAAATTACTAGAGTGGAATTTTAAGTTTAGTCTCATTTCCCCAGTTGAGTTTAATTTAAAAGAAACAAAAAACAATTCTTTCGTGTTTCCAAAAGGTATCAGAGGGTTTTGAACCCAAAGAAATATTATGCTACTTTTTCCAGATTTTCATGTGTATCTAGTAAGAAAAAAAAAATCCATTCTAGCTAGTTGAAACAGAAAGGGGTTTATTACAAATAGTTTATAGAACTATAGGAAGGGCTGGAGAAAAAGTACAACTTTCAGTCATGCAGCAGAATCAGGCTACCAGGGAGTAGTTGACTCTTCCGCCACCAGAAAGCCACCTGCCGGACTGGAAAGCTTCCAGCTGAAGTGGCTGCAGAACTGTATCACAGCTCGTCTACTGTAAACCAGCAAATGGAGCCCTGCACTCTGTCCCCACAGTTAGTGAGCGGACACTGAGGCCTCTGCTAACACAGCCCCAGTAAAGCCCAGTCCCTCCATGGCTGTGCTGGTCAGCACGAGCGGCAGCTGCGCAGCCTCTGCCTCACGTACACCTTGCAAATCTCTCATCAGAGTGCCTGACGCCTGAACCTATATCACACCCAGAACCCTAGCTGCAAGGGAGTCTGGGAAATGTAGGCTTTCAGTTTCTCACTTTTATGGTATCAAAGTACAACAGGAGGGTGTAATGAATGGTGAACACCAATCCACCATGCCCAACATAGTGACTTCTTTTTATTTTATATGAGAGTTATTTTAATTTTTTATTTTAATCTTTTTTAATTACAAAGTAATATGTGCTCACTGGCAAAGATAACAAACAGTATGAAATGAATAAAATGCAAAAGCTTTGCTACGTCATACTGCCCATTCTCCAATGAGAATCACTATTAACAACTTGGAGTGTCTGTCATCTGTCAGTGAGTTTTGTGTGTTATTTGGCCTGGGTGGGGGGAGTTGTACTACCTCCTGTTCTGTAATTTCTTTTGTCACTTGCATATATGTCCTGGACATTTTTCCATGAGAGGACATGTGACTCTAACTCATTTTTTAAAAAGAACTGCTGAGTGTCCCCATCAGAGAGGTGCCCTACCGATGGATATTGAGGTTGTCTCTAATTATTCCCTGTTATGCATAATGCAAAAGGAACAGCTGTTCAGGCATTTGGAAAGGTCAGGTTTCTAGAAGTGAAAAAAATTTGAAGCTGTATCTTCCTAATTAGCACAGTCAGGAGAGTCTGTTGAGCTGACTTTTTAAGACAAAAACAGCCTAATTTCTAAAGGTTTTGATGCAACAGACACTGATGGAGCCTCAGCTGTCAGTATGAGGGGTTCATAAACAGGCCCTTCCACCGCTATACCCAAGAGGCCTGCCCTCCCTGGGGACAGACAGGCCTGTGCATAGTGAGTAGTGTCCGGCCCAGAGAGGTGAAGTGCAAAGGGCCAGGAGAGCAGAAGAGAGGACATGGTTTTAACTCTGATGGGCAGTAGCGTCTGGGAGTGCCAGAGAGCTGGGGTTAGGGATTCCACTCTGCAACGTGGAGGGCTGAAGGGGCAGCGGGAAGGCTGTGTCACACATCATCTGCTAGGTCCCTAGAGGGAGTGAGCTGCTTGGCAAAGTGGCCACAGCAGATCACCCCAAAGTGTGTTTCCTCTGCAGCTGTTTTAAAAACCTTCACTGCAGCTTGTCTCTGTGCAAGCTGGACTGCCCCCAGCATTTCAGCCAGTCACAGCTTAAGCCCAGATACGGAGTGTCCTTAGCAGTAAAAGCCCCAGTGGATGTGCCACTACGTCCCGCCGCCTCCGTTCCCTGTAGTATTCTGATTTGCCTTTAGAGAATTCTCCCTCCTCCACCTCTGCCATGGAATCGGGACAGGATTGCCCTGCGCCCTCCCTGCAATACAGTGCCCTCCCTCTGCCAGTGGTTTCCTTAAAAATGGGCGTTTGACCCAGCCTGAGCCATCAAGAAAAAGCAAATCTCAGCACTTTGAAAAATCTATGGGAAAAAAAAATCCTCTTTTTCTCTGAAGGTCTGAAACTGTGGCATGCCACTGTCAGGGAAGCCTGAAGCTTCTAGGGGTCATTCTGTGAAACCTGAGGAAGGCAGATTAGACAGGTGAAGAGATGACTTCAGGGACATCGTCAGAGCCTGGATCAAGCATCACTCGAAGGCAGACTTTTCTCCAGACTTCCAGATTCCATTAGCCACTAAACCTACTTTATTGTCTAACCCAGTTTAAGTTGGGGTGTTCTCTCGTTCGCATCATAAACGGGTCTGGTGAAGAGATAGACACTTTGTGCATATCACCCACAGAGACTTTTCTAAAACAACCTATGTGCCACCACTTCCCTCAGCTGCTGATGAAACCAGAAACTAGTTCTTGCTGGCCTCTCCGTGAGACTTCTTTGATGCATGTCCTAGAAAGTGAACTCGGACAGGGGGGATCAAAGTAAGAGCCTCCGACACTTTAGAATCCTGCATTCTCTCCTTGGCCTCTGGCCTCACTCTCCCAAACCTGCTTTCTGTTCAAGGCTGGAACACAGCCCTGGGCTCACACATGTAGGTACCTCCCCCCAAGAGGAAAAGATTCATTCCTCTAGCTTGAAGTATAAAATCCCACTAAGAACAACTCTGAGTGGCCCAGCTGGGGCCACAAGTCCATCACTGAGCCGGTCACTGCAGCCCGAGGAGCGAGATCCCAAGATTGGCCCTGTTATTTTTGTTTGTTTCAGTTTTTTGGTGGGGAGCAGGATTCTTATTGCCGTGGCCCTAGAACCAATTCATTGAAACGAGGAAGGTGCAGTTCCTTGAAAGAAGAGGAGAAAGCTGAGAAAGAGGGTAAGAGGTACTGACAAGTCACAATACCAGTGTCCACACACCTCACACAGCTGTCGTGCAGATCAATTGATAACGGGTGCAAAAGAGCTCCCGTGAAGCGGCTCTGTTGAAAGTATGCTGTGCAAGGCTGGCTGTCATTTGTGGATGGGAAGTCGCTGGTATGGCTGAGAGGCCAAGAGGCAGGTGAATCAACCCAGGACACAGAGGCAGGTGCGATCAGTTTGTCACTAGCTTTGCGACCTAGGCTAATCCATGCAGACTCTCCAAGCTCAGTTCTTTAAGAATTAAATGATGTAATGCACTTAGTACAATATCTAAGGCACATTCCTACCAACATTTAGAAGAAAAATTTTGAAGCCCAATTATGGAATTCTTTTCTGAAGATGTCAGCAGCAGGAAACTCCAAAATACTGGGCTCCCAGACTGAGCGAGGCCCAATTGTCCAAGAAAAGAGCTGATGTCAAATCAGCCTCGACCTGGGAGGTTTTCAAGACATTATCCTCCCAAAAAAGGACATCATCCATAGCAAAGAAATGCCAAGGGAAAGAAATTAAGAAAATGTGAGCTCAAAATGGTCATTTTTCCCCTACTCAAGCTTAGTGTTAACACACTTTTTTTTTTTTTTTGAAACACACGCTGAGTCTGGCTGTCACTCCTGCAACCTCTTAGCATCATTAAGTCGTAAGATGGGCTGAGTCACCTTCCAGGTCCCTCCAACTCCTACGCATCTATACTTTCTGGATGGCAGTTTCTCTACAGTCCCAATGCTGTCCCCAATCCAGAGCATCTCTGCGCTCTCTCCTTGTACAAGCAGAAAGGCAGGGACCCAGGGAGCCTAACAGGTCTGGAGAATAAACTTGGCTGGACAAAGTGGAATTCAGCTGTGCTGTGACTAGCAGAAGAAAACCACTGGCCTCCAAATGCAGCCATGAAAGCCAAACATGTAAAAGGCTCCAACGCCATGACAATGCCCTGTCCTGTGCTCGGTGGGACAGAGTCAGTGAAGGCGAAGGAAACAGGTGCCGCTGCCTGTCCTCGGGGTCGGTACTCTTAGCAGTTACTGCTGGGTCTGAAAATGAAGATAAATGAATGAAGCCAGGTGTTGCTAATGACGGCCTTGAGGCTGGGGGAGACCTTTTGAATAACAGAAGAAAATTGAATCTGAGTCTGGTGCCTCTGTAGCACAATTTGGGGATTGGAAATGGATCCAGAGCTGGCCACCCCTGAGACTGGCCTGTATTTCTCCAAGAGGTGCCTGAAACACCTCAAACGCCTTTCTTTCTTTGGCATATGGCACTGAGCTGGGTTTAACAGTATGCAGCAGTGGGTGGGTGACATTTACCTTCTCCTTATAGGGCAGACAGGACAAGATGTGGGGATTACATCAGGAAAGGCCTCCCAGAGTCCAGGGAGGAGGTGACACTGGAGCTAGAGGTTGAGGGAGGAGGAGTAATTAGCCAGGAAAGGCTGAGGGAGAAAAGCAAAAGAGAAGGTGAGGTCAAGGGCAAACTCACGGAGGCCTGAATGTCATCCGGGAAGTTCAGACGACACTCCTAAGAATTGAGCAACCCCAGATCTCTTTCCTGGGAAGTACCTGTGACCAGGAAGAGGGGGCTTGTGAGCTGCTCAGGTACCTGAAAACAGCCTGGCCCGAGCCTCTCTGCCTTCTCTCACGGCAGCTGCCTGCCCAATCCCTCCCAAATAGCAGCAGTCAGCTGCCTGGTGGAGGTGAGAGGTGGTAAGGGAAGGGCAGGTGTGGAAGATGCATGTGAGATGCATGAATCCAGCTCAGAAGGTGCCAGGTAGTGATTTGGTGTTAGGTATTGATTTGGAGGCTGGCCGTGGTCCATCAGCCCCGAGTTAGAGCTGCTGGTGCCAGGCTAAAATGAGAAAGGAGGGGGCCCCTTTGGCCCAGAAGACACTGTGCCTTCCCAGTGAGGCCCGCGAGGCCAGGGACAAGACTGCAGAAGGCTTATTACACCTGGACCAGAGGAAGCCCCTCCTTCACCAACAGTGTGAAGGCCCATGGGGGAGGAGAGGTTGGTGGGGTTGGAGCTGCAAGCAGTCAGGCGGCCTGAAGAGCCACATGGGGGTCCCCAGAGAAACAGGCACAAAATCAAGGAGCTGGTCGCAATGGCTGCACCCTGGCACACACTTTCTCTCTGCTCCCTCCCTTTAGTACAAAGCAACTCTCCTGATTAATTTCTGGTTGCCTGTCATTGTTCCTGACTTTCAATCAATCTCCAGGTGTGCCAGGATGCTTTAGATTTACTTGGAACTGCTTGCCTAGGCCTGCTGAGTTGGCAGTCCTATTAGCAGGATTTTTTTCATTGTGTTTGTGAAATTAAATAAAATAAAAAGGCCCTGTCTCCAAAGAGTTCTTCCTGCCCTATTTCTCTGAAAACCAACAGGCTCTGGGAAGATCATGAGGACTTTTTGGGTAGCCAAGGTTGCTTCTCTGCTTTTGGTGCAGAGAAGGCCCAGGAGGAGGCGTTGCTGGCTCCTCTGGCCAGGGGCAGGCAGAGAAAAGTCCTTCCTTCCTTTGATGAAGACAGAACCCTGGTGAGAATGGAGGAAGAGATCTGTGGCTGGCCCAGGCAGAAACAGTCGTGCAACTGGAATCTTGGCCAAGAGGCTGGATTACAGGAAAAGGCATTCGAGGCAGAGAACTGGATTCCAGCCCCAGGTTTCCCTGTTACCTGGTGACCTTGAGCGAGGGATACAAGCTCTCTGGGAGTCAGTCTCACTTTCCTGCTTTGCAAAGTGGGGAGAAAAATGAGGAGGAAATGAAATTTTATACGTATAATTCCTTGGCACAATGGCTGGTGCAGAGACAACATCCAAGAAATATTTCAGTTGTTCCTTTTTGGGCATTACATCCTATTGTGCTAGATAGTACAGCTTGGCTTCTGATGGCAGACAGAGAGGAGGGATCCTTTTCCTGGGTCCTTTGGAGGGGACAATAAAGGTTTGGGAAAGACTTCACGGGGCTGCAGCACCCACAGGACTCATGAGATGAGAGGGTGCTGAGCTCCCCTGAAACTGCTCCAAGGATGTGATTTGCTGCTGAAAAGCAGGAACACAGAGGGGCTCCAGCACCACCGACAGGGAGAATCCTCAGCTTCACACTCACCAGGCTCCATGTGAATAGTCTGGGTGTTAGAATTGGTATGAAGCCATGCTTAGCTGGCCATCTCGGTGGCTGACTTCTCTGTCATCCTGAGCACAGGCTTTGTGCAAAACAGAGCGCTCCTTGATTCTTGCCTTAGAGAGAGAAGGATGAGTGAGTTCCCAGTGAGACGTTAGGAGAAACTTAAAGTGAATTCCATAGAACATACGTAGATAAATAAAATTCCTCCTGCTACCCCCCACTTATATGGAAAACTTGTAGCTGTCAGGTTTTAGTCTGAAATGTAGGTTCTTGACAGGCTCACCGCCAAATAATGACCAGACACAGTAAGTAAGACAAGCACAAAAATGAGGTTTATTGAGGAGAGAAAGGTAGGATTATAGGGCAAGAGCAAGATATAAGTTTACAGAGCATGATACATACGCCACAGATGACAACCGGACCCATTGTCACAGCAGGAAAAAGTTTGGTTATGGTCTGCATCTTGTTTTATAGTGCAGGATTGGGACCTCCCCAGTGGCTCAGATATGTCACTGTGGAACCACCTTGATTGGACTGTTGGGAGTTGCATTACTATGCATGCAGGTTGTTCCAGGTCATTTCCGGACTCTATGGTACATATGGTTCTTGGCCTGTGGGCTAGAGAGTCCTCTGCATTCTTTTGTGGCTGGCATGCTAAGTTATGATTGGCCAGTTCATAGTGTATTCCCTCCTCCCCCAGGCATGGCAGTCGCTCAGGAGAGGATTAGGGTGGAGCGAGACTGAGATGGGGGCCTAGGGCCCACCCTTGTCTTTCTTCCCAGGTAGGGCAATTGCACCAAGGCAATAGCACCCACTTTCGTCCCTAGGAGACCGGGAATCCCTTGCTATCTACCTAACATAGCCATCCCGCAATGAGGTATTAAACACCATGCAAAAATGCTTGTGTTGAAAAGGGTCTGTGAAAAAAGCAAGGTACAAAGTTGTATATACTGTCTGATCTAAGCTATGTTAAAATGCACCTAAAAATCTTTAAGACAGAAATACACTTTCTCATCTCCAGGCAATGCATAATGAAGGCTTTTCTTTTTTTTTAACTTCTCCCTAGTTTTCTGTACTTTAGTAATTTTTCAGTGAGCACATAGCTTTATATGGGTTGAGTATCCCTTACTCTGCTTGGGACCAGAAGTGTTTCAGATTCCAGATTTTGCTGGATTTTGGAATATTTGCATATACATAATGACACATATGGGGGTTAGGACCCAAGTCTAATCAGGAAATTCATTTTATATTTAATATACACGTTATACACAGCCTGAGGTAATTTTATACAATATTTTTAATAATTTTGTGCATGAAAAAAAATTTTGACTGCGTTTTGACTGCCACCCATTACATGAGGTCAGGTGTAGAGTTTTTCACTTTTCCTCTCACGTCAAAACTCAAAAAGTTTCAGATTTTAGAACATTTCAGATTTTGGATTATTGGCTTAGGGATGCTGAACCTGTACTAATAAAAATAGGGAAGAAGAAGATGAGGAAGAGGAGGAGAAAAAAAACTTTTAAAGTCTCCTTAAGCCTCTGGTCCCATTTAAAATCACACCTTCCCTTTCTGGATACCAAGAAGTAATTGGGAGGAGGAAGAGGGAACCACACTATGGCGACAAGTCCGTGAGCATCTAACCAGAACCCACACTTGCAGGACCCAAGGCCATGTCCCGGGCCCCCGGGTGCTGACAATCTAGGAAACTATACTCTCTCCTTTTATAATAACTTTCTTAGCATCTTACATGCTAGAGAAAGAAAAGATCAGTGACAACAGTGGTTTTCCAAAGGCATCTTACACAGAAGTTTAGTTCTTAAAAAAGATTAAACAGAAACCACACAGCTCACTGGGAGGGAGGGAAGGAGAGGGAGGGAAGGAGAGGGAGGGAAGGAGAGGGAGGGATGCTGGAGCCCTGGCCAGCCCCTTCTGCCTCCCCTGCCCCATCCTCCAGTCCCAGAGGCCCTTCTCTTGCTCCCTGTACCTGGAAAGGAAACCAGCTGAAAACCCTCCTGATAGCCAACAAGCCTGCCACGTGGAGAGAAAAGAAGCTATTTGTAAGTAACTGGGAAATATATTTTTGCTGAAAATCCATTTCCATTAAAACAGCTCCATCTACATCTGTTGCAGGAACAAGCAATAAGGATGTTTTTACCAAACAGATAAGTCCTCTGGGAAGGGCATAAGATTTGATGTATGGATACCTTTAAGTCTTTGACTTACCTGGTTGCTACAGGGACCTTGCAATTTACGAGACAGAGTAAAATTGTGATCACCCGGAGTTGATTCAGGCTTATAATAAGTTATTGGTTCCTGGTGAGTTCTGTGCTGGGCTTTCGGGGGTGGGGGGGGAAATACCCTTTTAGATTTGTTTCTACCTAAACTGTCTCCTGGAAGAACAGGTTGCTGGGTTTTAGTTTCATTTTTTTGTACAAATGTGGGTTTGTGTATTATTAGAACTCATTTGCAGATATGACCTAAAATATTAAAGCCATATATCTTTTCTGCATTTTAGTGATTTAACTTGTGTCAACACCTCGGTGAAGTCTAGATAGTGAGGACCGGGAAGCTCTCGGCAACCTTCAAGCACATCTGTGGGTCTTCAGCTGCTTGGCCATTGGGTGGTGAGTGTTTCTTTTCTTTCTTTTTTTCCAGGGTCAAGAATACTTTAATTTTTTTTATTTCAAAATAATAAAAGGTACAAATGTTTTTGGTTACATGGATAGCTTTTGTAATGCTTGAATCACGGCTGTAAGTGTACCCATCACCCAAATAGTGTTCATCGTACCTATTAGGTAGGTTTTTGCCCATCCCCTCCTCCCCATCCTTGATTTCCACTGAGTTTTATCATACTTCCCTCTGGGCTCATGTGTCCTTATCAGTTAGTTCCAATTTAATAGCGAGTACATGTGGTGTTTGTTTTTCCATTCTTGAGATATTTCACTTAGGACAGTGGTCTCCAGTTCCATCAAAATTGTTGCAAAAGGCATTAATTCATCCTTTTTTATGGCTGAGTAGTATGCCATGGTATACATATACCACATTTTGTTAATCCATTCATGAATTGATGGGCACTTGGTTTGATTCCACATCTTTGCAGTTGTGAATTGTGCTACAATAAACATTTGCATGCTGGTGTCTTTTTGATAAAATGATTTTTTTTCCTTTGCGTAAATACCTAGTAGTGGAATTGCTGGATCAAATGGTAGGTCTACTTTTAGTTCTTTGAGGAATCTCCATACTGTTTTCCATAGAGGTTGTACTAATTTGCAGTCCCACCAACAGTGTACAAGCGTTCCTTTCTCTCTACATCTGTGCCAGCATCCATTGTTTTTGGGCTTTTTGTCTTTAGAAAGAGGCAGCCAGAGGCA
>CAUYRT010053811.1:0-18583 GCA_963574885.1 Lepilemur ruficaudatus
GGTTGCCTAACCCAGAGCTGCGGATCCAGCTGCTGCCAGCCTTCATGCTGCTGATCCTTTCCCATAGAATCACTTGGCACAGCCGACCTCTTGGCAACCAAACTGTCAGTTCCCCAGTTCCTACTACAATCTTCATCACCAGCCTTCACTGACCTTCAGTATGCTGCTACCATCTTTCTATTAGTTTCTTGATTAACAGGGTTTGTGACTTGGCTTGGTAAGATGCAGTCAGCTCCACCCTGACCTTCTGTATCTTTATATGCTGTCGATCTCTGTGATAGGCACAGGCCTTCTTTGGATCTCCTTGACCTACCGTCATTGTCCCAGCCTTGGAAAACGGATTATCACATTCCCTCTAAGTAACCTAAAACAGAAATTCTTATGATAGTTTTCTTAGGTTTTTGCCATGCTTATTATTTTCTTATAATCATGTTTTTTCTAATGGACTCTATTCTTCTGTCTTACTTTTCTCTTTTCATGATCACTTTGCATTGTCTTCCCAGCAAAGCTTCCCTTATTCCTTCCCAATAAAGTCTTTGCTATCTTCCAGGCTGTATTGTGATTTTTTGTATGGCAATGACTTTTAAGGCTTCACACTCATATTTTATCTCACAATTATTATCTATTTTATGCCTGACCATGACCCCTAAGCTCACAGAACCGAGATGATTATCTATCGCCCTCTTTGCACATGAATAAAGTGCTTCCGTAAGGTCTTGTGCCTCGTTATGGACAGAATTTGGTCAAGGGCCTGGAGCCTCTGATTCTAGCTCCAGGGCACTTAAATTTACATTTTCCTGCAAGTACACACCAAAACAACAGCAGTGATCTGAGCACTGGACTGGAGAGGTGTCTGCTTTGAGTTGCCTGTGTGAAAATAAACCTTTCCATATGCAGATAACCCGTCTGTTTACAAAAGTATTCTCCCATCTGTTTCCAAAATCTCAGTGGCCAGTAGGCTAGTTTTAAGAGCCAGCCGGCAGGTTTGAGCATCCGTTGTATTCCTGGCACTGTGCTGGCACATTTAAGCCAGTGGCTCACCAAAAGACACTTGTAGTTTGATGTCATGGGTTAACATTCTCCGATGGTCTCTTTCCTCTCACTGTGCGCAGTGTGGAATATAAAAAAGGAATCAAGCAAAACACGTACCTTCGGGCCATATTTCACATACCTGCATGCTTTGAGTCAATTTTTTGTCTTGACCAGACATTATTAAGGAAATTAAGTATGGACACAGTCCTGGGCATTGGGCTAACCACATCAAGGAAATTTACCTTGAAGCCATCCACAGTCCCTACAAAGCTCCATCCTGCATTTTATGAGACGAAGCTAAAGCACAGGTCCAACCCAGATATATCTGGGGTTCTATGAAGAGGCCCCTAGTTTATAGCAGAGGAAGGAAGTTGAGGTAACAATACTTGTTAATTATATTTAGATATAGATCTAAATCAGTGTCCCTCCCCCTGGGTACTGTTGACATTTGGGCCATATAATTCTTTGTTGGGGGTGGAGGGGTGCGGCTCTGTGAGGTGAAGCGTGCCCAGCAGCATCCCTGGCCTCTGCCCACTAGATGCTGGTCGTCCCCCTCCCAGTTGTGCCATACAGAGACACGATGGTGGGGAAAGTGGATAAATGGTAAAATCATCAATGAGGAATCTACAGAGGAATTGTCTAAATGTATATAATTACATGATAAAACATCTATAGCAGCGTAATTCACAATTGCAAAGAAGTGGAAACAACCCAAGTGCCCATCAATACATGAGTGGACTAATAAAATGTGGTATTTGTACACCATGGAGTATTACTCAGCCATAAAAAAACAAACGGTGAACTGATACCTTTTGTAACAACCTGGATGGAACTGGAGACCATCCTCCTAAGTAAAGCATTGCAAGAACGGAAAAACAAACACCACACGTACTCACTATTAAATTGGAACTAAACGATCAATACTCATGTGCACATATGGTAGTAAAATTCAATGGAAATCAAGCAGGTGGAGGGGGGAGGAGGGGATGGGTAAATTCATACCTAATGGGTACAATGCATACTATCTGGGTGATGGACATACTTATAACTTTGACTCAAACTGTATAAAAGTAATTCATGTAACCAAAACATTTGTACCCCCATAATATTCTGAAATAAAAAATATTTAAAAATAAAATAAGAAAGAAAGAAAAATATAAATGATAAAACATGGCATATCAAAACTCATGGCATGCAATGGCAGTGTTCTGAGGATAATTTATAGCTTTAAATCTTTATATTAAAAGAGAGGAAAAACCTCAAAATCAATGAACTAAGTAACCCACTTTAAGAAACTAAGATAAAAACAATAGCATTGCCTCCAGACTACGTAGAAGACAAATACTAAAGATAAGAGAGAAAAACTAATAAAACAGAAAATGTAAGACAGAAATAAATAACATTACTTAAAATGGTGGACATAAAATATGGCTAAAACAGATTTTCAAAATAAGATTATTTCAATTATCTGTTACTGTTACAATTAATATATAATAATTTACTACTTTTTGTGACTGTATCGCTCACTGAGCCCAATTCTTTTGCCCCACATGCTGTTAACTGGGAGAAGGTATTCACGATACACAGGGTCAAAAGGTTGGTCTCAAGAACATGTAAATGACTCCCACGAGTCGTGGAAAACTGGGTAGGACACTAGCCACCTCTGCTTTCCCCAGTGTGGTAAAGCGAGAGACTGTGACGACGGGCTTTGCAAAAGGGGGATGTGGTGAGCACTGTGAAGGGGAGGGGCATGCTTGAAGTGTATTTGAGGATGGGTATTAGGGGTCTCAATGAGGGGTGGGAAATCCTCTAAAACTGATTTATGTGAATAGCTGTACAACTTGGTAAATTTACTAATAACCATTTAATTGTACACTTAAAATGGAGTAAAGACATGACAAGCAAATTACAATTAAAAAAAAAAAGAGAGAAAAGATTTATTCACAAGGCAGCCCAGTGAGGCGGGGAGGTAAAGCTTAGGATATTCACGCGTGAGGGAAGCGGGGGTCTAAAGCTGGGGAGTGGTGATTGGCAGCCGGGCACCCGGAAACAAGGGGTTCACTCTGCGCAAGCGTAGTCGGGGCTTCCAGGACACCTGCTCAGAAAACAGTGGCCTTAGGATGACCTGAGGGTGGAGTTTGGGGCCCTATGACATCAAAAGGGCCTGGAGTGAGAAGACATATGGAGACTCCCTAAAAGCTCTTTAAAAGAGCTTCCCAACTATGGAACGATAATTTTCAATTACTAGATATTCAAGCATCGGATCTGACAATAACTTGGCAAGAGTTTATCAGGATTCCTTCCATGCCTGAGATGCTTCGAGTTCCCCTAAACACTCTCTGTCTTGCCCCATCATTATCTGATTGATTAATTGCTGACAGGTTCCTATCATTCTCTGAAGTTCCTGAGCATTCAAATATATAATGCTTTAAAGAAAACATACACACTATCATGATAATTGGCATTCACTTGGAGAGAAAAAAGAAAAGCCGGTTTTCCAAAATGCATTTGGGGTAGAATTCACAACCTTGATAAATTTATTAGGGTCTGACCTTTAGCCTTGCAGACTCAGAGGCATGATATTGTTTACATTCCAAGGGTGAAGCCACCTCCTGGAGCAGACTCAAGTTAGCCAAGCCCATAAAGCAAGGGTGCCTACTTATTAACTTACAGGAGAATTAATTAACAGGAACTTCTTAACCACCACGTGAGCAAGGAATCAGTACAGGAAGTGTTTGACGCATTCATTTCCCAATAAGTTTCACCAATGGAACTAGAAAACTCACAGTCTCACAAGTAACTCTCCCTCTCCTTTTGGCAGGACACTGCCAACACTGGCCTCGACAGTTGAATGACACATTTGCATATTTTTAATCTGATCTGAATTAATTCATCATACTTGGAAGATTTCCTTCTCTTTAAGGTGACTTTACTTAATTTGATTTTGATACTTTTTAATTCCAAGTCTTGGATGGTATCTAACTACAGCCCCCAACTTGCAATTAATCATTCACACCATTGCGTTGTGAGCACCCATGATGAAATTTACATTTTAGTTTATTTCATTTCTACCATAATATCTGTTGGCTATTTATGGTATTTTTAATTGTATTTCAGGATGGGGGGAGTTATTTATCTTTCTCTTATCTCTCAATAACTTAAAAAAAATACCCAGGGATATAGAATTATCATCATGATAATATAGAATTATCATCAGAATGTTGCATTAGCTTTTATTGTTTGTGTCTTTGTTTAGCAAGTTATAATCTAACATCACCAACTCGATATGAGTGACACACCCACATACTCCTCTCCTGCGGTGAGTTATACTGGTGATTATACTATGCTTAATTTACTCTTCTTATGATTTGAATCAAACCTAAAAGACAATCCTTATATTAGGCCCTATAGAAAGAAATCACAGATGACACAAACAGAAAAACCTACATGCTCATGGATCAGTAAAATCAACATTGTTAAAATGTTCATACTACCCAGAGTGATTTCCAGATTCAATGCAAATCAAAATACCAACATCATATGTCATAGATCCAGAAAAAAATAATTATGTGCTTCTCTGGGAACCAGGAAAGAGTCTGAATATCCAAAGCAATCTTAAGCAAAAAGAACAAATCTGGAGGCATTACCAGACTTCAAACTATACTATAAGGCTGAAGTACCAACACAGCATGCTATTGGCACAAAAATAGAGACATAGACCAATGGAACAGAACAGAGAACCCAGATACAAAACCATCCACATACAACCAACTGATCTTTGACAAAGCAGACAATAAGATACACTGGGGAAAGGAAGCCCTATTCAACAAATAGTGCTGGAAAAATTGGATAGCCACATGCAGAAAAATGAAAGAGGATCCATGTCTCTCACCACTCACAAAAAATGATTCAAGATAAATAAAAGACTTAAATGTAAGGCATCAAACCATGAGAATTCTAGAAGAAGACGTTGGAAAAATTCTTATAGATACCGGCCTAGGAAAAGAACTTACAAATAACACCCTAATGGCAATCACAGCAACAATAAAAATGAATAAATGGGACTTGATTAAATTAAAATACTTCTACACAGCCAAGGAAATAATCAACAGTGCAAATAGACAACCTACACTTTGGGAGAAAATATTCACAAACTATACATCCAATAAAGGCTAATAATCAGAATCTAGAAAGAACTCAAGCACACCAGCAAGAAAAAAACAAACAATCCCATTAAAAAGTGAGCAAAAGACATGAACAGAAGCTTCCAAAAGAAGACAGACAAATGGCCAATAAATACATGAAAAAATGCTCAACATCACTAATCATCAGGGAAATGCAAATCAAAACCACAATGATATCACCTTACCCTGGTTGAATGGCTTTTATTAAAAAAAAACTCCAAAAGCAATAGATGCTGGCACGGATGCAGAGAGAAAGGAACACTATATACTGTTGGTGGAGCTGCAAATTAGTACAGCTTCTATGGAAAACAGTATAGAGAGTCCTCAAAGAACTAAAAGTTGACCACTTGATCCAGCAATCCCACTACTGGGTATTTCCCCAAAGAAAAAGAAATCATTTTATCAAAAAGACACCTGCACTTGAATGTTTACTACAGCACAATTCACAACTTCAAAGATGTGGAATCAAACCAAGTGTCCATCAATTCATGAGTGGATTAACAAAATGTGATATATGTATACCATGGAGTACTACTCAGCCATGAAGAAGGAGGCATTAAGGCCTTTTGCCACAATTTGGATGGAACTGGAGACCATTATCCTAAGTGAAGTATCTCAAAAATGGAAAAACAAACACCACATGTACCTGCTATGAAATTGGAACTAACTGATGAGCACACAGGCGAACAGAGGAAATTAAAATTCAGTGGAATTCAAGCAGGGGAGAGGGGAGGGGAGAGAAGGGGATAGGTGAAAATCTACCTAACAGGTACAATGAACATTATCTGGGCGATGAGCCTACTTATAACCCTGACTCAAGCATAACAAAATCGATACCAAAAACCAAAACAAAATCAAAAACATTTGCACTCCCATAATATTTTGAAATTTAAAATAAATATTTTCCAGTATCCAGTATCCAGATACCAGAGAGAGTTACAAGGGGCTGTGTACTGGGATTTGATTCAAAAGGCCAAGTGGAGAATATTAGTTTGACCCATATGAAATTTCCATTTTCGTAAAGCGAAAATAACTGCGTATCTGCAATTTCAATGGTTTAACCTTAAAAAGAAAAACTCATAAGCTAGACATTAAATAGGGGTGGTAGAAGCCCATGCCATGAGAAGAATGAAGGAAGCTCCAGATGCTCTGATGTTAGCCAACACACACACACACACACACACACACAGAGCAAAAAAACAGTGGAAATGTGTTTTTTTTAATAAAATGGTTGTAGACAATGTAAGGATGTTATCAAACAGGAGATGTAAGGATGTTATCAAAAGGCCTATTACTTCGTGTTGGCAATTTCATATTGTGCTTTAGTATAAAATCAATGCTCCGTTTATTTTTCTTTCATCTTTCTAGTGGGGAAAATAACCAGCCATCAGCAAAGGGAAAGAGTAACCCAAGATTAGGTCATAATAGACAGGACCCAGTAGTTTGCCCCTAGGGCAGAGGATGTAGATGGGGTGGTGGGGAACTGGGGCTTTCCATTTTTTGTTCATACTTTGTTTTCTCCCTTAAGCATGGTTTACTTTTAAAATAAAAGAAAAAATGAAAAATTGAAATCTATCTTTCCGAACTGAAGTTGGAAAACTTGCAACAGAGAGAGAGCACGTGTGCATGACTGAGATTTTAATTCCTTTTAATCTGTATAAAAAGAGCTTTAACTACCAAAAGTAGTTAAATATGAAGTAAACTCCTCAGGATGATGTTGCAAGTTTTTTTTTTTTTTTTTTTGCATGATGCATTTGTATCCACCCGTCATCCAACTCTTGATTCATCAACTATCAACCTGTCAGTATCTGGCAAAGAAAATCCAGGCTTACAAAAGGAGCTTGGCCTCCTTAGTTCATGCGAATAGCAGGGATTGAGATAAGTTCTGAGATCTCCCTGTGGAATGTAGCACAAACAATGTGAAGGTTACGGTACAAATACTCCTATTTGGTGTCTATCTTTTCAGACAATAGGGAATAATTGAGTTAGAAAAACAATTACATATTTACAAGGACAAATCAATTTTGCAAATGCTTGTGTTCTCTAAATAAATCCATGTCACTGTTCTGTGCACATTATGCCCCAGAGCAGTTAAAGACTGGAAGTAAACCACACATCGATACTTGAGGAGTCTTAGAGAATGAGAGCTACTCAACACGCTGAGACAAGCAAATACCATTCCAACACTTCAAGTTGCTGCAAGCCGATCAGCTTGATCTTGTCTCAAAAAAGATTCTAGAATAGATCGTTCAAAGAATCTTTGTGAATACCTAGAAAAAGATAAACATGGGACCCGTTAGACCAAGTCACGTCAAATAGTTTAATTTTTTATTTTTGCTAGATTAGTCGATAAACGAAATTCAGTAGAAAATGAATCTGGATTTCAGCAGGATGATTGAAAGGGACTCTCATAATATTAATATCTTATGAAAAGATTGCATAAATATGGATTGAATTCAATGGCAATTTGCCAAGATATGTTTTATTTCCAGTGTCAGTATCCAATAATAATAAGTACTTGACCCCACATTCAAGTTGAGTCTCTAGATAGGGATGTGTTAGAGGGGCAGTTAGACAGACAGCTTGGGGCAGATCCACTGGACGGACTTTCCTGCAGATACTCAGAGGATCTGGAGGTTGCTAGAAGGAGACACTATACTTAATTTGGATTCAAACTAAAGAGCCATGTATCTGTTGTTGATGTTAAACCTGAACCTGGAGAACTCCCTCTTCCAGGCAGTAATAGTCAGAACAACATTATGGATGGAGAAGGAATCTGAATTTAGCAACAGGCACACAAAGGCAGAAACAGAGCTATCAACAGAGGGACCAGAAAACCGTTCAAGCAGTAACAGAGGTAGCCCCTACAGGAGGACAAATGCCACCTCACTAAATAGGGACTTAGTCATTCAAATCCCAGCAAGTTTCCTGGGGAGAGGTGGGTACTGAGATCCCTAACTTAAAGAACAGCCCGAGACAGACAAGACCTGGGACAATATGGACTATATACTCAAAGCAGGAGGACTGGTTAAAAAATAGCTAGATATTGAGGTAGGCACTGATCATGCCCCTTCTAAAGGAATATTGAGTAATTAGAAAGTGCTCTGAGGAGAGTGACTATCCAGGGGATAGAACTGGAATCCAAACCACATAATGAAGAATGGAGGGATCTGGTGATAATTATTTCAGAGAAAAGAAGACCTCTGAGGGAAGAGAATGACTCAGTCTCCCCAAATATGGGAAGATCTGTCTGCAGAAGATGGATTAGAGGTAGCCTGTGTGGCCTTCCAGGGTCAAGGAACAAGACCAATCATGGGAGCTGTGGAATCTGACTTAGACAAAAATACATGAGAACTCATTCCTGG
This sequence comes from Lepilemur ruficaudatus, assembly GCA_963574885.1. Taxonomy (NCBI): domain Eukaryota; kingdom Metazoa; phylum Chordata; class Mammalia; order Primates; family Lepilemuridae; genus Lepilemur; species Lepilemur ruficaudatus. Next base: position 8,582 of record CAUYRT010053811.1, read on the forward strand.
AGTTTCCATGAGCTTGTCCCTCCCCCCTTCCCAGTCATTCACTACCAGGATAGTTTCCCGAATCTCATCATCACAAAGATGGAAACAAATTAACCGGACTAATTATTTTAGTAAAATGTATCAGATTTAGTCAACAGCTTCCTGCCAAACCATCCTTCCTAGTCACAGGGAATATAATATATACTCTTCTCAATGATAAGAACTTTTGCAAAACCAATGTATTAAAAACCCCAAGGAAGAATGTATCCTCAGATTTGGTGAAATGTGTCCCTATGTAGAAAGCCACCCTTCATACCTGACACCATGACCCACTTGTGCTACTCCATGTGCTGACCACCTACCTGCCACAGAGCCACCTGCTGCCAGCCCATCAAATGTGGGTCCAGCTGCTGTGGCCAGGCCCACAGTAGGTTCACTTGCTGCCATCCTCGCTGAAGACCCAGCTGGTGCTGCTCTCTCTTGAGATGGTTCCTCTCTAAAACAAGTCATCATGCTGTGAGGAATCCAAGCCACACAGAAATGCTGGACCTTAAGCCTATGCTGTAGTAAGATGAGATTTGGGGAGAATTTATTGAACATGTGAATCATTAGGAGCCCCAGAGGCAGACTGTAGTACACAGCCTCTTCGATGGCTTCCAGTGATCCCACCTCCTGGTGTTCATGCCCTTGTAAGTTTCTTCCTCTTAGTGTGGACTAAATTTACTGACTTGCTTCTAGTGAACAGAGTATAGCGGAAGTGGTAGGATGTCACTTTCAAGGTTAGGCTCTAAAGGGACTGTGACTTCCATATTGTGTGTTCATTCTCTCTCTCTCTCTCTCTCTCTCTCTGCGCTCCACTTGCTCTTGGAGAATCCAGCTGCTGTCCACAAGGACAATCAGTCAGAATAGAGAGAAGCCCATGCAGTGAGGGAAAAACACTGCTGGCTAATAGCTAGCAAGAACCTGCCATCAGCTACGTGAGTGAGCTTGGAAGTAAATCCTTCCCCAGCCAAGCTATGAGATGGCTGCAGCCCCAGCCAACACCTCAACAGTCATCTCATAAGAGACCCTGAGCTAAAGGGACCCACCTAAGCCACACCTAGATTTCTCACCCACAGAAACAACGAGATAATAAATTTTTGCTGTTTTCAGCCACTGAGTTTTGGGTAATTTGTTATGCAGTGATAGATAACTAATAGAATGAAACAGATCCATGTATCAAAATGCATGTTTCTTAAAAGCAATAATGAAATTAACAATAAATGCATAATTTTACATTACATATATAAATTCTTAAATTTGCAAACTAATGCTAGATATCATTTACATACTCTATACATATTATATATTGTTTATATTTTTACATAAATTAACAGTGACTGGGAGGGTATATAATAAGATCATGATAGAGGTTGTATCTGAGAAGTGGTCTTGGGAGTCACAAACAGGACTTCAACTCTATGAATAATGTTTTATTTCAATTATATGTTTTAAAGATCCAAAGCAATTATAAGAAAATGTCAATTCTGATTGGTAGGTGTTTGTAATATTTTTCTCAAAAATTCTGTATTTTGAAAATTGTTTTCCTGCCTTGAACATAAGTCTGAGTAAAGATTTAGTGAGAAGCATGTTCAGGCTCAGCAAAATATTGTTTACAAGAGGAGGTTCAGATGTTTTATGGACAAGTTCTAGCAAACCTAAAGGAACAAATTAATGCTCTGTTATTTAAACTGTTGCCAAGCATGGGAAAAGATACAAAGCTTCCCAACCCACGTTTTACACTTGACATGTTTAGAATGTGAGTTTGGGTGTTGGCAGATAGCCAATAAAAACATTTGCCTGTAAAGCCGAGAAGTACGTAACTGGAACAATAACAAAAAATAATATAGACTCAGATGGGTCAAAAAAACTGTTACAAAATGAAATTTGAAATTCTAGGTATGTGGAGAATTCTGGTCTCAATAAATAAATTAGAGATATATATTAATATTTTTTAAGCTATGCCTGCATCCTCTTGTAATGCAGGAAACATTGTTGAAAATTCCATGCAGTCCTGAGGCTAGAGGCATCCCGCCTCCCAGGGCCTCATTCCTCCTCTAGCATGACTGAACTCTCCATGGAAGAGGCGGAGAGAGAATCTGAACAAAGTATCCATCAAAATATCATTTCTGGAAGACATTCCATCCATGGTAATTCCTTTATGATGTCAAGGTCCCTCTCTCCTCTTCTTCCTTTTCTTTAAATTTTCTTTTTGGACCTCAGCTGCAAATCATCAAGTCAATCATATCCCTTATTTTATGACACATTATCATCTTTGGTCCTTGCAAGGGCCCTCCCTTATCTACTTTTATGTACTTTTATGTCAATGAATTAAATTCTTGTTCTCCCCGTGCCCTATTCTCTTCCAGCAACTATTCTATTCTGTTTAATGCATTTATTTACATGTATTCTGATAGTGTTTCTTGTGGTTTAGTATGTGTGTACTTTACATAAATAACAATATGCAATATAGCTCACTCTGTTTTGTCACTAAGGAGAATTTTTTAAGATTCATCTATGCAGCTATGTGTATATATAACCTATTGTTTCTAATTCCAGCATAAAATATTAATACTCCATGGTGAGAATCATCACGTGTTGCCTATCCACTTGCCCAGTGGTGGACACCAGATTTCCTTTAAAGTTGATGCCGTGATAGAAATTCGACAGTGGCCATCCTCATATGCGTGCCCCTATGAACTTGTATGAGAATTTTCTGGGAGTATACACTCAGGAGCAAGACTGCTGGATTCAGGGCATGCATTTACATAATTTACATAAACGGGTTCAGATTGTTCTTTAAAATGGCCAAACAAGCTAACGAACCCACCAGCAATGCAGGAAGATTCCTACAAATTCGCACTGCCACCAACACTTGGCATTACATAACACAGGAGTCAGAAAACTATGGCCCAAGAGCCAAATAGGGCCCGCAGCCTGCTTTCATAAATAAAGTTTTATTAGAACTCAGCCACACGCATTTGTTTACATATTGTCTATGATGCTTTCCTGATAAAATAGCAAAATTCAGTAGTTGCAACAATGACCATATGCCCCACAAAGCCTACAATACGTACTATCTGTCCCTTTACAGAATAAGTTTGTTGGGCTTTGACAACGGCATTCTAATTTTTACCCCTCTAATACCTGTAAAGCAATATATAATTGTTATTTTAATTTGGAATTTTTCTCTGAAAAAAATATATTTTTGAGAATCCTTTCACAGGCTTACAAATTTAAGGGTTCGTTTTCTGTGAAGTTCTATTCATAACTCAAGTTTTTCAATTTGGGAATAACTGAAACTTCATAGAACACATTAATAGACTCACAGGATAATGCAAATAAATAAGTCCTCAGAGGTAAAATTCGTCTCCCCTTCTTTGTTTTATAGATCAGGACCCTGGTCTTACGTAAGATCATGCAGTGACTAAGTGACCAGGATGGGAACTCGAGCCTTCTCCTTTGAACCATGATCCAGCACCCTTTTCTCACCACTGCCATGGAAGGCCTCCTTTGAGTTGTGCTTCCAAGCAGGCCATAAAGCAAACACTCCTGCTCTTATTCCTCAGTGAGCAGTGAGACCACCATGTGAAGTTTCTAACTAGAGACAGAAATGTCGACTGCACCCTTTGATCGATACTTTTCTCAGTGACAAGTTGGTTGAACCCAGCAGGCACCTAGCCCACTAGTAAGTCCTAGTCTCCCTGCAAAGGAATTGCCATACAGGGAGCATCTGTATGGAATGATGACTCATCTCTATCTTATTCCTGATTTAGCTTTCCATAGGGTATGCATTGACATGAACACTAATGGTTAAGGCATTATTTTTTGCTCCTTTGCAAATAAACTTTCTAACTACTGATTTGCAGAGAGAGAGAGAGAGAGGGAGGAGGGAATTGGATGAGTCGCATATCCCACATAAATCAAATAAGTAATTTCTTCTAATAAGACCCATAACACTTCATCAAAAACTTCTCCCTTGGGACAGAGTAAAACATCATAAGCAGAAACAAAGAAAAGATCACACTCATTATTGCAAAAGGCATGGCTTTAGTCTATAAAGGCATCGAATAGGAAAACCTACCAGTTTCTGGGGGTGTTATATCCATGCAGAAGCCCACCCCCACCCAACATGACAGCATGCCTCTCCCTTCCACTGAGGTCCCAGCTCAGCCTGGACATACACAATATGGATCTTGATGTCTCATTGATTTGGGATTTTTTGGTGAATTTTCCTTCATTCTTAATGTTTTTCTCAGAATGTCCCACACATATTGGCAGGACATATTTGACTACTGAGAACCACAGACACAGGGACTGAAGGGCTGGAACAGGTGGATGCTCAGCCCATGAGCATCAGTAAGTTTCTGAGCAGATCACAGGATCACTGTCCCTGGGTTGGGGAGAAGGATCAATCTGGGAGCACGCCAGAGCTCTAGTCCTAAAGAGCATGAGAGAGGCCCAATCATTTAAACTGGGGCAGGAGTTGCACACAGGGGGAAGGGGGAAGAAAAGGGTGGTATCAGCTGGGCCAATCAGCCACTGAAGGCCAACGTGCTAAAACCAAACAGTTACTGCTCTTCACTCAGATTTGGTTAGCATGTTTCATAGGCATCTGGTTCAAGGCAATTGTAAATTATGGAACAAATAAATCAACCTTAAGTAGAGCCATACAACTAAGTCTAAATGTGGTGTGTGTATGTGTGCACATACATGTGTGCATGTGTGTGCGAGTGTGTGTGTGGAGACAAAGTATTGACAGCAATGTCCACATATAAAAATAAAAGGAAAATACCCATCAGAAGACTAGAACAGAACTAGATACTTGGATCGTCTAAATGACAATCCCACCTATATCTTGGGATCAGAGAAGCAGAATTACCAAATTCTGACATTAGTCAATTCAACTATCAGTAGACCATGGAGCCCCTTCCGTGTCCAGGTGCTCGGTTTTGCCCTGATTGCCCTCCCACTTTTTTCTGATCCAGAACCTTATTTCCTGACCTTGACCCGTGTGATCCTAAAACCAAGGATGCAACCATTGATACTTTCTCTACAGCTAGAAAGTACACAACACCAACAGGAAAATAAGAACCATGAAGATGTGTATTCCAGTTATCAATTTATGGCTGCTCACCTGCAGATATATCCATCATTGCTTGCTCTATTATACTATAGATGGAGCCTATGAGTATTCCTCCTTTGCCAGCTGACACAATGTTACGCTTTGTCAATAGAAAGGACTAGAGAGACACTGGAATAAGAAAGTGCTTCTCTTCCTGCATTCTGTGTGCCCCGCCAGTCACAGACAGCGCATGTGGATTCAGCTGTGTTCACCTCTTGCAGTGCACGTGGCTTCTGCTGTAGGAAGCTCCTAGAGCCTGCAGCTTCTGCAGCAGATGCTTCCTGCAGCTCGTGGCTTGTTCAGTGCCTGCGTCCTGCAGCAGGAAGTGGACAGCAGTGTCCCGCAGCCATCAGCGCATGACATCTCCCCATGGACATCTTCCCCCAGCACCTTAGAGAGCAAGTTTCCAGAAAGTGTACCAATGTGGTGTCTCAGCAAACCTCTCTGTCATCCATTGAGCCACCGCTGAGCCCTCTCCAGCAAAGTCTGGGGGTGAGGTTGGGGAATTCTCTTCCTATCTCAGACCTCGTAGTTGTAACTGATCCTAATTCTGCTATTCCTTTATTTCTTAGATTTCTCTTTACCTCCTACCAGCCAGGAGCAGCAATAACCTTAACCTCAATTCCCTGTAACAGTTAATAATTATTTATCTTAAACATCCCTTGTACAAATTAATATGTGGTTTTTGCCCCCTTCCTGATTAGACTCTGAATGAGAAAGAATTGGTACTGGGAGTGGTCCCAGGAAATAGATTGGCAAAGCTGGGACTTGGGGACTGATCTGGTCATGCTGTTGGCCTGAGCACAGTGCTAAGATTCCTGGCAATGGGAAACAGGGTGAAAGTAATCCATATGTGTACAGCATCACAATTCATCAAACTGTCACCTATGGTAGCACCTGTGATAAGGTGCCAACCACATCAAGTGCTACAGGAGCCCAGTGGTCGCTTGACCATTACGGCCGTGATGATGGCCTTAAGGGCTGTGGTGCGGGGCTGATCCTTCTATGTGCACTTAAAGTGCTTACAGAAAGGAAATCTCAAGTTCAGGTCATTCAAACCTCAACCCAAGTCACTGTCTAGAGTTTCTATGACAGCCCTAAAAGAATCACTTATTTCTTGTAGCCACAGGACTGAGACTGGTAAAAATCAAATACAACATATAATTGTGTGGGAGTCACTCTGAGTCTCCTTACTCCCTTCCAGCTTGAGCCTCTACCATTCTAGAGACCAGCAGACCAATGCAGACCCACTGACTTAGAGGCCCCAAGGTCATTGTGTTCAAATGTGACCTATAGGAAATCTATGCAGGGGTGTGTATAGGAAGGAAAGCACTCCAAGAGTCTTATTTGTTATATTTAACCACTCACATTTTTATTAGCAGTTGGCAGCAAAAGAACCTTCTGAAAGACCAGGCAGCATCAAAAGAAAAAGAAAAAAGGGAGAAGATTTTGCTGAAATAACATGAATTGACTTCAGGAAATGCAAGCTACAGTGTGGACTGTGCTTACTGAAAGGTTATCCTTGGTTAAGAAGGATCTCTTAGTGGCTGGACAAGTTCCCTGGTCAGGACCTGAAGAGAATGTGCGGCTGGACTCAGGGTAAAATTAGAAAGCAGGCATTGCTTGTGCTGCTAGAGGCAATCAGGCACCCATGGGGTGGCTATGCGCTTATAGACAGTGGCAAACCATCAGAGGAGGTGTGAAGAGTGCTCCATCAACAAAGTGTTGCCTTACAGAAGTTGGACTCACAGCTGGGTTGGCAGGAAGTCACCAAGCGGGTGCTTCCTTTGCAGAGATTTGGGGAAGCTGGTTGGAAGCAATTGGAGCTACAACCAGATGATATGCCTAAACCTGTCACACAGCAAGCCGATTGGCGGGAAGAAGATTTGCAGCCACTTTGGTTATAGGAAGTGGGTCCACCACAGGTTGGTTGGCCAGAAAGCACAGTGCCACAGGAAGCTGGTTTGCAAGAGTTCTTTGCAGAACAAGAGGACTGGCCATTAGCCACTGGCTGGCAGATGAAGGACCTGGAAGGAGCCGGCTGGCAGCGAAGTGGCTGGCAAAAGGAGGGCACACGGCAGGTAGGATTGCAAGAACTGAACACATAAGTTGAAGGCTGGCAGGGAACAGGCATGCAGGGAAGTGGTTGGCAAGTCTTGAGAACGTAGCAGATGGGTTGGTAATATACTGATGTACAGGGCTGGCCTTCATCACTGATGGGTTGACAGGAAACTCCTTGGCAACAAGTGGGTTGGCATGGACTAGCTGCCCAGACGATTGGTGGGCAAGACGTTTTAGGAGAGGAAGTCACTTCAGAGCATGATGGCTGGCAGGATCTATCATCACAGCAGACCGATTGGCCACAAGCTGCCTGACACAATCCGGACACGCAGACAGGTTCCTGGCAGGAGCTTTGCTGGCAAGGATTGGCATCACAGCACTTTACCTGACAACCAGTGGATTCCAAACAGGGTGGCTGGCATGAGCTAACCAGACAGGGCGACTGACCAGCCCCCAACTGATAGCAGGCTGTGCGGGAGCACAAGGGTTGGCAAATAAAACTCACGCAAGAAGTAGCTGGAAGGCAGGTGGGTTGACACGAAGCAGGTTCACAGCCACTTGAGGCACCGCTGGACAGCTGACAGTTTTCTTGGCATGTGACCAATTGCCATGTCCTGCTCTGGCAGGAACTGGGCAAACAGATAGCATATCGGAAGCTGCCACCAGTTGGGCAGATGGCGATGGTGGGCACAGCTGAAATGGCGGCGGCGTTTCCAGGACAACAGCTATCTGCCATGGTGCTGGTGCTGACCTTGCTGGCAAGTTGCAAACTCCGTGCACTTGAGTTTGAAAGACATCCAGTACATAGGGGCTTTTATAGTTCTTCGCTGGCAGGGTTGGCATGACCTAGAGCATCTTTCCTTGTTATTGTTTTTACTCATTTGTAGGCAAACATCTGATTAGCAGGCTTCAGGAACCTTGGAGATGTTGTCCCAACTTTAAATAAGCATCTGTTGAGTTGAGAGTTTTCTTTGCTGACTTTGGATTCGTCCATGCTGCTCCTGCTCTGGAATGAGCTGTCTCTTTTACAGGTTGTTCCCCAGCCTCGCTGAAGCAGGCTTTTCCTGGCACTAACCTCTCATCAGAACGCCTGCACCAAACCCAAGCAGCCCTGCTCTCTGCCAGGAATGCGGTCCTGCGCCACTCAGTCAACCAGGAAACACAGCTCTGACCCAGTTGGAGCAGGGGGTGTCAGAGACGGCAACAGAAAAATTATTCAGGGGCACCCAAGGACATTAAAGTGCCTCTCTACCTCTTTCTAGAACCTTCCCACTTGGCTTTCCTGAAACCTAACTTCACTAGTACTACTACTAGTTACAATAATAGTGATGGCTTTCATTTATTGCATGCTCACTGTAGACCAAGCCCTTGACTGCATTTTTCATCGAATCCTCCCAATGACCTAGTTTACTAAGTGCAATTGTCATCACTATGTTAGAAGTGACATAACTAAAAATAAACTTTAGTTTATTATTAATTTTAAAGCAAAGTTAAGATTCAAATGTAAAACTTCATTGGCCTTTTTGGGAAGCTTAAAATCTCCCCAAATTGGCTGTTCTCAAGATTAAAGAAAGAAAGAAAAAGCAGAAATCAGAAGTGGCAAAACTAACTCAGAGAGTTTAAATCATGTTCCCAAAATTGTGCGAGTAATAAGGGGTAGAAACGAGATTGAAACTTAGCTCCAGCTAAGCCCCCAACCCCTGATCTCACCCACCTGTTAGACCTCCTGGTGTTGGGAGTGTGGGAGGGGGGCTTTGCTATGGAGATTGAAGGCTCGGGAGCAGGTCACCCAGGTGCCCACTAGGGATCATCTGCTCCCTCTAGTGACTGCTGTCATCAGCCGGATCAAATTGGTGTGAGTACTTATCTCTCCTTATCAATCCTCTGAAAGACAATCTTTCAATTTGGAAATTTTAAAAGCTGCAAAATATTTCATCAAGAAGGATTAAACTAATCCTATGGAGTCAACAGCGTATGCATTCTCTAAGTATAAAAACACAACCTGCAGGAGTGATAGAAGGACATCATTGCAAAGTGGTTGTAGTGTTAAGTCAACCCCTTCCAAGAGGAATTCACGATGGTTTTCCTGACCCTCTGCTTACCCTGGCCCTGCCTCACCTGCCAATTCCAGCGTCCTCCATTGGCCCACGTCCTGGCCTGGTTCACACTGGAGGTGTGTGACGCACTGGGAAGATCACGGTGTGGGGAGCCAGGCAGGGCTGGTCTTGATTCTGCCTCTGCCCCTAAGTCATGCTGTTGGACGTGTTAGCTAATTACCCAAGTCTTCCAAGTACTGAGATTTCATCAACTGCACTCCTGTTTCTCAGATTATGCTTGCTCTGTTTTGGCTGTGCCACAAATTATTGAAAATGTTGGAAATTCTGGGGCGTACTTTGCAAAGTGCCAACTACAAAATGCCTTTTCCTTGGCTCCCTCCTCATCCTCATGTTAAACAGAAGACAAACTTTTCTGATCAGAACAATGTCTGTAAAACTTTCATCCTTGTCATTAAAATGCTTTTATCCTGGCCATTGGTTTTTATGTCGCACCATGTGTCACGGCTTTTGCCCGTCTTCCTGTCTCCGTTCATTTTGGCATCTTCCAAGCAGTAGGGATCCCTGCACTACGTTTTATTCCCGAATATGTACACACCAAAGCTCTTCATCTCCCAAGAGGAAATACTTTTGGTCATCAAATAGGTCAATCAAAATGAGAACATGAATATATTTGAGAAACTTGTCACCTTCAATCTGAAAAAGGTGCCGATATCCTACACTACTTTTACGGTTGTAAAGCAA
>CAUYRT010053812.1:0-5000 GCA_963574885.1 Lepilemur ruficaudatus
GCCAGGAGACTCTCAAACCAAAACTTGAATCAAGGTCTCTCCTCCTCTGAGGCTCACCCTCTTTCTCCTTATACCAACAAGAGTAAGCAAAGGTTCCCACTCTATATGAAAATGAACTGGTGAAAATTGAAAAGTGACTCAGAGTAATCACAGACATAGAACATTAGCTGCAAGAGGCACAATTGAACATCATCTGAACATCTTGTGGTTTTGAAGAGTTGCCCCTTTTCCCAGGACGAGCAAAGTCCAGGCCCATTACATGCCATACATCTTCCAGAAGACATAAACATTTCCCCTTGTTTCTTCATTTCTCTGACTTGTCAGACATAATGAAAACAGAACAGCTGACCAGTAAGCATTGGTTTCTCTTTTTCAATAGACTATATTAAAGCTTAATTAAGTGACAATCAGAAGACTATTAAAAATTAAAGAATGATAAAAGTTAAATGTTTGCAATACATTCAGAAAAACCACAGGTAAATGTAAATCAGAGAGATAGGCAGAGAAAAGGACAGCTGTTTGCTGGAAACTCCCATCCAGTATATTACCAAGTGAACAATTTGCAGAGATTTCCTAACAAGGCAGCTCCAACAAGTCACTTCAGATGTGTTCACACCAACAGCATTGCATGGGAGTGGTCAGTCCAGGGTGGACAGAGCTCATGGTTGGAGAACTATGTAAGTATAGTCATGGCATGGCCCCAGGAAAATCACACAGGGGAAGCTGAGGAGGGTAACATGGGAACTCAGCCCTGGGAACTCCTAGCCTGATCAGCTCACAAATCATTTAGCAATCATTACCATAATTACTGCTAAATTGTTGTGCTGGGGTCTGGGGGGAGGCCTATTTTTGCACTCAAGGTTCCAAGATGACTGTTTCAATTTTCAGAATAAATAATGTCCCTTCCCATGACTGTCTATGAAAAACCAAGCCTTCCCTTGTGACTTTTAGTTCTAGTTCTCCAATCTGAATTTTTCAGCGGCCTTGGGCAAGGTATTGGAACACTCAATGCCTCAATTCCTCTGGTTGCTAAATAGCAATCATGATACCTGCTCTCTTTAGGATGTAAGGCTGATTGCTTAAAGACTACTAAGCACTTTGAAAAAGGAATACTTGGGGTAGGGATTGCCATCTTTAGGGGAAGATGCAGTGTAAAAAGCATCTTTGAGTCTTTTACATGCCTTTCAATTCCTTCCGAATTTCCCTCAACTCTTCCAGTTCACCCAAGTCCTTCCTACCTCAGCACCTGCCCACACTTGGATCTCTGAGCATGATCCCCTCATCCTGTCCCTGCTCTGCCTTCACCTGATTAACTCTTACACATCCTCACATCTCAGCGTGTCTTCCTTCCTCAGGGAGCCGTCCTAGGGCAGGAACGGTGTCTGTCTTAGTCACCACTGAATCCCCAGTGCCTAGCACAGTGCCTGGCATCTGGAAAAGTCTCAATCAATATTTATTTCATTTATTTATTTACTTAATGAATGTATGTGGAATCTGAGGCAATTCATTTAATCACCCTGGGCCTTGGTTTTCTCAACTGCACATAAACAACTAAAATAAATCATCTCCAATGTCCCTGCAGTGCTAACATTCTGGGATTATGAGTTGGAGATCAGCATCCTCTTAGTGAACTTAAACCCTTTCTTCATTCTATTCTGCCCAGAGGAATCCACTTAACTACCAAAATCACTGTGATGGTTAATTTTATGTGTCAAGCTGGCTGGGCCACAGGGTGCCTGGATATTTAGTCAAACATTATTCTTGGTGTTTTCATGAGGGTGTTTTGCATGAGAGTAACATTTAAATTGTGGAGTTTGAGTAAAGCAGACTGTCCTTAATAATGTGGGTCAGCTTCATTCAGTTAGTTGACAGCCTGGCTAGAACAAAAAAAAAAAGCCTCCCCCAATCAAGAGAGAATTCTCCAGCAGACTGCCTTCAAACTTCATCTGCAGCATCAGCTCTTCTGGGTTCTGAAGCAAAGCACCATGAAATTCTAACTGGAACATTGGCTCTCCTGCTTCTCCACCTGATCAGCCCTGCAGATAATGAACTTGTCAGCCTCCATTATCACATGAGCCAATTTCTAATTTTATATATGTACACACACATACATATATATGTGCGTATGTGTGTGTAAGTCTTGGGCTCTGTTTCTCTGGGAAAGGATGACTAATACAATCACAGTAGCTCTTCTTATCCCAAGAAGCAGTATAGTTCTACTCCAAACCCAAGAGGATGGATTCAGATCCCAGATTAGAAGACCTGAAAGTAACTGGTGCTAGCTACCTTTCAGAGTTAGCAGGAACTTCACTGGCAGCCTTGCTAGGTGTCGGTCTCATCATCTCTCCTCTGTTCACCAGTTTCCCAAGCTGGCATTGACCCAAAGCAGAACAGATGCGAGCAGCTCCAGTCCAGTCCAGTGGGTAGAATTCAGCCTTCTGCCTCTTTGGTGGCTCACTGCCTTCTGAGATGGTCTTGGATCTCACAAAAGAACCCAGACTGAGTCTTAATCTGGGTCCTCTTGCTCTTGCCAGTCTACTTCTCAGCACCAAAAATCCTGTCCCTGGCCCTAAGCTCAGAGCAGTAGTCCATGCTGTTGCTGACAAACCTCTCTGATGACAAAACCCTACAGCCTGCCTGGATCCTGGAACTTTGGTTCTTATTGCTGAGTCCCTGGTTGCTGTGTCCTTTCCCTATGTTGGGTCTCCTCGGATGCCAACTTGAGTTGCTGGACTTCAACTTGTTTTGCACTGTTTTGTATGCCAAAAGTTGCCTAAAGTTTACATCCTCCAGCCAGTTTTACTGGCTCTTGTTGTGCAGAAGGAAGATATAGGTTTTGGAATTCACTCATTTCCAAGTTCAAGTCCCCATTCCATTCTCTTACTAGCTGTGGGATCTTCAGCAAGTTTCCTAATCTCTCCAGGCTTATTTCCACAACTGTGAAATGGTAATAATAATAATGCTATGTCAAAGAGATACTGCAAGCATTGCAAAAATAACCTTGTGAATGTATGCAGAATAAGAGTTGAATTGTAGCCAGCACTCAATACAAAAGTTCCCCTTCCCTTTCCCTCAGTCTTTCTTCCATTCAATGGAGTATCCTGAAGCAAAAAAAGGATTGAGGAAGATCTATATAAATTGCTACAGATAGAATCAAAGGATACATGAAAAACACAAAGTATCAAAGGTATTTGTAGAATATTGCTATTTTTATAATAAAAAGATGTAAATATCTATATAAATAGAAATTTTCTTATATTTTCAAAAAGAAACAATGATGTAGTATATAGGCTTGAATTACAAAATTATGCACAGCACTGTGCTAAAATTGAACACTGAAAATGTTACTTTCCCAAGATTATCTTTTTGCACAGTTATGACTTTTGGAACCACATTAATGTTTCACGTGCTAAAAAAAGAAAAGAAAATAAAATGGATAAAATTAACAAATAGAAGGGGAAACCAAAAAATTTATTTATTTTTCCCCAGAACACAGCTTACTTGGTGATTTTGGAGATGTTTTATTTAGGCTTTATACTCTATTTATTTATCTCTATCATCATGAAAACACAGATTAGTAGTGGGTTAGCTTTGAAAATCTTATTAGAATAAAAACTTCCAAAAATATTCTTTTTGTTGTATTCAGTAAGCTAATACTTATATAACACAGAACCTAATTTTTTAAATGTGCACATAAATATGTACTCCCATAAGTGACATTTGAAAACACATTGTATTTCTCATCCTTGGGTGGACCTATATTTGCAGATTCGAAATAAATACCACGCCTTTGCCCACTTACGTAGACATTGCACTCCTTCCCTTATGCTTTTTTTGGTGTGGAGCTCTTCCCAACAGCCTTCATGACGGTCCCTCAGCTTATCCAAGGAAAATGAGGAGTAGTCAGAAAGTACCTCTTCAACATCACAGGTAACATTTAGGGTAAACTCCTTATATGAGATGACACTGGCCTGTTTTTCTGCTAATAAATCACTACTCGTTTTTTCTCTTGTCATTACATTGCCTGCCTATAAAATAATATTCCTTTTTAAAATGTCATATTTTACAAGAGGTTTCATTCAGCCTAAATTGGAAAGACCCACCTTTAGCTCCCATTTAAATCACATTTTTCCCTAAATAAACACATGTAGTATATAGGCTTGAATTACAAAATTATGCACAGCACATGCTAGAATTGAACACTGACATATAAAAGATCAGTTTGAGATAATTTGACCCTTAGTAGATGATTTTCTTTTCCTAGCAATACATTATCACTGATATTGCTATAGCTATGGCAAAACATCATCAAATTTAACTATCTGGGATAAAATAAGATGATCATCTATTATGATATTAAAAATTGGATTCTAGATTTGTGAAAGAGTTTGGACAAAATAAACCTCTAAAATCCATTTCAACTCTAAAATATACAGTTTATAAACTATATCTGTCACAAATCAGGAACAAAAGTAACTTATTTATTCCTTTTTAAAATCGTGAACTAAGGTAAGAATTTACAGAGAACAAACACGCAAGTAATTTTTGCAGTGTGTGAACCCTCTCTATATATAGTCAGTCATGTCTATTTCAAAGGATAAAGTAATAATCATCACTCATCAGAAAGCAAAGTAGCAAAATGGGCATGGGAGCCTGACCTGAGAGGGAACCATTCATAGCACACAGCTCAGGGCCGTCCCTCTGGGACTATGTCTTTCTCAATGTCACTTCCATTTGTAGAAGGGAAATGGCCAACTCTGCTTCAAAAAGAAGAGCATAGATTTTCCTGCAGCCATTACAGCAATGGGTAACACAGCCTCATCTCTTCAGTCACTGGAATTTTGGCTCTATAATGAGCATATCGTTCAGGCATTCCTTGTCAGAATTTCACATTCTGTACATATCTGGCATTGAAAAAACGCCATGTATATATCTTCATTACTACAAATGAGTACTTGTCTTTTCTCCTCTCCCTGCCTTTACTGATTCTGAGATTGAGA
>CAUYRT010053812.1:10000-26553 GCA_963574885.1 Lepilemur ruficaudatus
AGTAGGTGAACTAAAATATAATCTCCAAAAAAATCACTAAAGGTTTTTTTTCTCCTATCTGGCCAAATCCTAAACCTTTCAAGAAATAAATTAATCAGATTGAATTTCATTGCATAATATCATACCTAGTATCTTTGTACATTGAAATAAGATAACCTTGGATCTGTGTGGGGTTTTTTGTCTACATAAAATACTTACAAAAATAAAATTCATTAGAGGACCTATAATTTAGCATTTGGTCCACACATGCCTAAAGATAGCGAAACATAATTCAATCAGGCATGTAAAAATATCACACTATCTCCAGAATTACAATTTACATAATGCTAAGGGTTCTCATAACTTCTTAGAAGGAGAACATTTCTCTCATAAACTGGACCTAATTGGGAGGTAGGGAGACACTTTACTCATTCTTTTTGTTAGTTTCACTGTTTTAAGGAAACCCTAGATTCACAACACATGTCCCTGAGTTCATCACTTTATTGGATGTGTAAAGTAAGATGGGTAAGATTCATTCATCAGTGTCCATCTCAAATCATTGTCCAACCAATCACAAGCTCAGATCAATGAGCAGTAATTAGAGAGGAGTGGAAGATGATGTTATAGTGACTACAGAAAGGCAAATCAGAAACCAGTATGTGATGACAGACCAGATTTTTTTCACCATTATTTGAATTACTTTATAAATTACTAACTCTGTTCAGTCAGTATTCACTCAAATCACTAACTCCATTGAGTAAGACAGGTATCAATGGCTATTACTTTTTAAAATAAAAAACCTAGGTTTTGTTTATTTTTTGTTTCTTTATAGGATAAATTTTAAATTTGAACATCATATTTATCAGAAAAACAATTCAGTCTTTCTTTTATTCAACTAAAGTAATTCTGCATTGTTACCTTAATCTATTTCTAGATTGAAAAGAGGGATAAATTTTTGTGTGTATTTCCAAGGAAACATTTGTTTTAAATGTTTTGATGTCAAATTCACCATATTTACTCTGATACTAACTCACAGATCTGATTAATGGAATTTAAAGGGGTAAGAAATCCCCCAAAACTTTACTGATTATTTTAACAACTAGTTAATGGCTTAAAATAACAGATGAGTAGCTGAAGTTTATATAATTTATAATTAAATAAAACAAAACTCCACTTCAGAATGTGCTGGAGTTGTTCAGTTAAATGTTAAAACTGAAACAAATATAAAAACTTCAATAAATACATTTTCTTTCAAGGAATGACACACTGTGACTTTTTTGTTATTGTTGGGTTTGATGTTTTTGCCTCTAAGGAGGTCAGCAATATGGAAACATAAAGGCCAATTTAATTTGTGCATCTGCGGCTGCCAAGTATTTTAATTCAGACAGCTGTGACTGAAGAGTTAATATTTTACTTGTCAAAATCCAAAAGAAGGCCAGTGAATCACTCTAATTCTCATTAAGAGGCTTTCCCCCAGTAGCACCCTAATTCAAAATAATGAAAGTAGAGACTGAGTGCGATTCTAATACCAGTTGAGACCTATCTTTTAATATTTCTCCAGTGATGGATTAGGGATCGGGGAAATTCATCTCAGATCATAGAGCCTAATTTAATAAGGGATCATTCCAAGAGTATTGCATTTTATAATAATGTCATTTAATGTGTCGTCTTCCATTTTTACTGTCCCATATGTATGCTTACACGATAGTGCCATAGGGATAAACTTTTAAAGAACCAGGATCATTTTTAGTTTTCATTTTCCTTAAGTAGGGGGTCCATCAATGAAAGCATCTATTAGTACCTTTATTATCACAAAATAAGAGAGTAAGGAAAATGTCTGATTTGTAAGAAAACTTAATAGAACTGTAAGTAAATATTCAGCTTTTTACAGATTCCCAAGCATTGAAAAGGGTAAAAATGTTTAAGAGAAGGTTTAAATAAATCAAATTTTATCACCTGATATATTATAATAATACAAAAACCTGGTGACCTAGCAGTTTAAAATACACAAAAATGGCATTCTAAAAATCTAATCTTACTTTCTCCTATTGCTCCTCATTTTCAACTGATTTACAATGTGAGTGAAGATTTAATAACTGCTTAGTAAAGACTAATTATTCATGGTACCTAACTTTAGGGAAATAATATGAAGGGCTATTTTTCCATAAATTGCATTCACTTACTCAATGAGGAAAACAAATTGTCAGGACAACATTATATGAAGTACTTAAGTTTATTATTTTATATTAACATCTAACTGTATTTAATCAACTTTGCTATTTTTATCTTGGCATTACAGTGAATGTGAAACACTTGGCAATTACTAGGGCACTAGTTAAGTGAGTTCAGGTCAGAGCATCACAACCATATAAATGTCAATACATTATTATTGGCTATAACTCCTACACCAGCAGCAGGAGTGCTGCTTAATCACAATTATGTTCTATAAAGCCTTTAGGACAGCTGGTGTTATACCATAATAAGAAAGTTTTCCTTCAAATGTATTCTCTAGATTGGGTTTTTACCTTTAGATAATGTCTTTAATTATTTCTTTTTTCATTCTGATGGCATTAGTTTAAACATATAAACTCTGTGGATCCAAATTATAACCCTAGAAACATTATTTTGTTGTAATTGTTAACCTGATTACAGACATTTTTTAAAAATAGAAATAATTTGAATAGAAATGTAATAAACCCTACAATTCTTTTGATGTTTTACCTTTGTGACTCTTTTCCTATATGTTTTTGCAGTTCAGTTATCCTTACAGTATTACAAATATTTCAGCTCTTACCTTGAATTTTAAAATAAATGTTGTTTTCTCATAGCCTTTGGATTTTATTCCTGCCTTACCTAAATACACCTTCTTACTATTTTTTCCCGCTTATCTTCAGGACTTTCATCCCTGTTTTTCTTTTTACTGAATTACATTGCCTATTGTATCCTAAAATAATTCCCTGGAACATGCTTTTTTTTCTTTACCATATTTTTTCTTAACTGTCTTTATTTCTGCTCATTCAGTTTATGCTCTGTTATCCATTTCATGTTATCTTTTCATCTTTTGCTCTTTCTGTAAAAAAAAAAAAATCGTAAGTGTCCTGCTGATAAGAATAATATAGAATGTATACACATTTGGCACCTAGAATCTCTTTAAGGATGCAGACAATTTTCCAAGGGGGGAAAAAGCCATGATGTTCAAAACCATGTCAATAAGTTTAAAAAAAAACAAAAACCACTGAGTGTTGTCTTCTAGAATAATTAGAAGTGATTATTTGAGTCATACATAGTAGGGGTAAAAACAAAGAAATGAAACCAAAATAAATGTTTAAAACTAAGTACGTGTTATTTTTTTTCTTACTCTGTAAAATCACCCAAAAAGTACCTATTATTTTTAATGATTTGGAGGAAATAATCAAAGACAATTCTGCCAATTGTTTTTCTAAAACCTGACTCAAAAAAAAAAAAAAAAAGCCTGACTCAATTATGGTCACATGAGCACTTCACGTAAGTCATTGGTTATAGTGTGAAAATATTAACACTACAAAATTCTCAGTCTTTACTATGAAAAAATTAACATACTAAATTCATGTGGAAATTAGAAAACCTTTCTCTGTGACCACAAAAGGATCTTTCCATGTACTCATATTAAGACTTTGGAAACCTAATGAGTATTTTTTACATTCAAAATAGATATGCTGGGCTGGGCCTGGTGGCTCACGCCTGTAATCCTAGGGCTCTGGGAGGCCGAGGCAGGAGGATCGCTTGAGCCCAGGAGTTTGAGGTTGCTGAGAGCTCGGCAAACAACCCGGAACTCTGGCCTAGACACCAGAGTGAGACTCTGTCTCAAAAAAAAGTAATAATAATAGGTATGCTAAATAATTTTCTAAAGGGCCTAAAAGTTAAAAAGACAGTTTGTATCTGAATCTGCTTTCATGGTGAAGAGGGGAGCCAGGATTTTCACATAAAATGGAACAGATTGATGTTTACATACAAACTTTCACAACCAAATTCACAGAGGATGAATCAATGTGGCATGAGAATTTAGCAACTTGTCTAATAGGAAAGACAACTCAAAGAGTAAAATACAGATACCTGAAGTAAAGACAATGAACACAGAACCAGACTGAATTTAAGAAACTGTGCTCTTCATGCCAACCAAAGGACCATTTATATGCTGCTCAATACTTTGTAAAAATTCACAATACATAATCATAACAATTTTTGATAGCTGTCTTATTAGCCCAATTAAATTGAAAAAATTTTTTTCGCTTTATTTACCAGGAGTTTTTTTTTTTTGACTTAATAAATCATAACATAAATGCCAAATTTTCTTTTACAGTACTTTTGAAGCCAAGATCTGAAAAGTTTTCCTTATGAGAACGGTTAAATGACCATGACACTGAAATCTACAAAAAAAAAAAAAAAGATCTAGTGATCAGAGCAGCTAGTGATTACTATTCCCAGAGACTAAAGTCACCATGCAAAAAACAATTTTAGTGAAGTTAAGTGGGTGTATTTAATGCAAAATTACCTCCAGAAAACTAATTAATAGAGTCTTTACATTGCAAATTAGTGTATTCATTAAACCACACTAGTGATAAGCACATAGCTCCTATGACTATACATTCTTAACTTTCCCACATACTCTGTTTCTTGGTGAAATAACTTTCTAATGCTAAACCTACTTGGAAATTGCTAAATTTCAGAAGAATATGATATAACCTATTGATTTATGACATTTTAGTTTGGCTCAGCTAAAGGAGAGGATTAAACTACTTTAGTATTAAAGACTTTTACTTAGTATCTGTGTGACATGTTCACATCTGTTAACTACTTTGAGCCTCACAACCACCCAATGAGGAATGAGGTAGGTGCTATTATCTCAAATTGTAAAGGTAGCTTTATCGATTTACCAAAGATCACACATTTAATAAGTGGCAGAATTGAGACTTTAAGTCATCTTCTGACACTGTTTGGTGCATTATTCAAATTGATATGGTATAAAACTGAAGTAAAAGAACTGAAGATACATTGTTTGCTCCCCAAAATAAATTCTTTGCCTATTAGTGTTACCTTTTAAAACGGACCCACATTGGGCCCATAAAAAGACATTACACAATGTCTTAGATTCCTTAAAATTCTTAAAATCTTTTTTTTATATTCAATGTAAATCGTTTCATCATATTTCTCTGCTCCAGAAGTACCTTCTCTCTGGCTACCATCGTGTTATGACTTGAAATATATTCTATTTTGAACCTTTTGCAGACATATGTTATTTCTTCTCATCTTTTTTCTAGTTTGGTTATATATAATTGGCCCTTTTCATCAAATTTACAGCTTATTTATATATCATAAACTTTTTTTTCTATATATCACCCCATCCCCATGCCAGTTCCCTCTAACTTCCATATGATCACAGGATAAACGGTTACTGACACTACTACCCAAGTAAGTATTCCAGAGAGAACCACATTAATAGCAAGCCCATTATCTGAAGTCTATTACAGATACAGTTCCCCAATACTCCAAATAATTTCTTAATTTTGTCAAGGACAACTAAGGTATTCTGGTCTTGATGTTCAGTTTTTATTTGTTTCAACAATATTGCTTTCTAGACTGCTTTTTATCAGTTATCTGTGGTATAAAGTTCAATTTTCTTTTCTTGGGCAAATTCTCCCCATAATCAGATTCTTATTAGACTACATAGAGCAATCTCTCAGAATTATATGCAAAATAATCACAAACTATTTCATTGCATTTCATTTTAAATGTCCTGCCAGGCGCAGTGACTCATGCCTGTAATCTTCAGCTATTGGGGAAGCTGAGGTGGAGGATGGCTTGAAGCCAGGGGTTTCAGACTAGCCTGGGCAACACAGCAAGACCTCATCTCTAAAAAAAAAATTTTTTTTTAATTAGCTGGGCTGACTAGTAAGCACCTGTAGGCCCAGCTACTGGGGAGGCTAAGGCAAGAGGATTCCTTCAGCCCACCAGTTCAAGGCTACAGTGAGCTATGATTGTGCCACTGCACTTCAGCCTGAGTGACAGAGCAAGACCATCTCAAAAAATTCCTTTTTGCATTTTCTTAGTATTTTTAAGCATTTCTAGGTATATTACCATTGATGCAGTTTAAGCGTACTTAAACTTATAGGATCTTAAAAGGAAAATATTTTCTAAACCTTCTCTGGATTTCTCTCTATTCTCTGCTATAACTCAGTGGGCAGCAGTCTTCTTATTTTTTCTATAACATCTTTCATTTCAGATCCAGAATTCACTTTGCCAGAAGGCAAAGTAGGCAACAGTCTATTTTCAGAGACACTAGGATAGTGCCCCTTACTTAAAATGAACAAAACACAAAAAACAAGTGATATTCAAATTAAGAAGGAAAAAAAACCTTTAATTTTTCAATGAGTGATAAAGTAAATATAAATGTAAACATCCCAAGAAGTAATATGTGGAATTGTATTCCCCCAAAATGTCCCATGGAGAATGGAGAAGGCAAGATGGAGAGTGCCAGGGACCAGAAGCAGACAGGAAACACAAAAGAAAAAGGCAAGAAGATGCAGAACTAAATTAGGACTGGCTGTCTCTGGTTAGAGCAACCACAATTTATTACTGTCCTCTGTGGGAACTTTCTCAGTTATTCATAGATTGGAGCAAACTCAAATCTACATGTTGCAACAACCTGGCTTTGTATATCTACAGTGAAATGTTTTAGTCCAGTTGTTAATAATAATTTGTAAGAACCAAATCATAAGGATATCAAAGTGTGCTCCATTTACATTACTTTTGTTTGCTAATGAAATGTTTTTGTTTCCATCGCAGCTTCCTTCTGATCACCTAATGCCAGACAGGCTAACCATCAATTTCCTTAGTAATTATGATTAGCATATTATTAAGAATAAATATCATGCTCCTGCAATAAATAAGCAATCATGAAGATAAAAATGGGAGCAGAGGGGTTGTTGTCAGTTCATCAAGCCTTCAACTGATTATAAATTCTGTTGTAACCAGCATTGCAGGTTAAAGAGCAAGTATGGTCAGAAGCTTCTTTCCTGGTGTATTGTGCCCGTGTGTCGCAAGGAACCTTGGAGCTAAACTGTCCTTCTCTACCAGTGCACTTAAATATAATGGGAAAGTTAGCAGTGCTATTTACTTTCCGTTTCTTTCCTCTTTAGAATGTCATCATTGTTTATGGATTCTTGCAGTTATACAAAACCCTCAAATTTTAAATATGAAGGCTAAATCCTTAAATTATAGTCTCAATTTAACAAGGTTGTAATTATAGCTGAGATCATATTCTATCTTCTATCACTCAAAACATTCATAAAGCCTTGTATCTTTTTAACTTCAATTATATCCAATTTATAAGATGAAAAATGTTAAATTAAGAAAAGAACAGAACAGTTTGTTTTCATTATTTCTCCAGAGAGTTAGCTAATTTGATTATTTCACTGTAGGAAGCATCAATGGAGTTATAATAAAGTTATTCCAGGTGAGGTCACTATAGAAAAAATTCAGTTGAGACTAAAGTCAAGTACCCGTCCTTAAAAATAACTCAAGGTGGAAAGATAGAATAATCATAATTATAGCAATTACCACCCAAGTTCTAAGTGCATTACATGCACTATTATTACCCTCATTTTATAGATAAGGAGACTGTAGCCCAGCAAGGTGGAGACACTGCTCCCAGATCAAGCAATTAGAGTCTAGACTCTAGTTTCCCAAGAAGGTTAGGCACTGGATTTTTAAAAACTGCCTTTAAGTCAAAATTCCAGATTCAGTATTGGAAACCATTGGCAATCTTTTTTAAAATGCAGCATTATTGAGGTGTCATTGATATACAATAAACTGTACACATCAAAGTGTCAAAAAGATAACTCAAGGCCTTATTTTAACCTGATCTTTATGAGGACAATAAAGGGATTGTCTGGGAAATAAACTCACGCTGTGAAATGAAACACATCCAACTTTCTAAAAAGTTAATTTCTTAGCAGTTAATGTCTAAATAAGTAACTGCATACATTATATATATAATTAAATTATACTGCATATGCAAAAGTGGAAAACTAACTCTAACTTAACCACGCTGTGATTTTGGTCTTAACCCCACCTCTGTAGGTTATTGATGGAACCCAGTCCAGGAGAGACTACAGGAAAATGTTCTGCCCTGGGCCTACCAGGTTTTCTTCTTCTGTTGCCTCATTCTGTCTCGTCTGTATAAGTTTCTGCCAGATATTCATTTCTGGAATCAGGCCGAGGCAGAAATTTCAGAGAATTTTCACTCTCCCAAAGTTTAGACCACCATTACTCATTTGGCAAATATCTGTTGAGAATCCAATGTGTACCTACCAGTGATAAAGCCAGACACAACCTGTGCTGTCAGAGAGCACACAGTGTCACCAGAAAGACAGATATGAATATTAACCAATAAGCACAAGTATGAAGCATGCTACCCAGAAGAAGTCCAGAGTATGGTCTGTGCAGTCATTAAAAGCATTTCTAAGGAAAATATATGTAAGATGGAGCCTGAATGACGTAAGGTGAGGGATGGAGAGAAAGAGCATTTCTGTCAGGGGAATTGCTTGTGCAAAGGCCTGAGATAGGAACTGACAGAAAATCAGCATGGGTGAAGTATGGAAGGCAAGGGAGTGATAGTACACAATGAGGCTGGAGAGATAGGAAGAGCCCAAGGCGAGGGATCATGAGTTTGACTCATGGGCATGGACAAGGGGAAGCCATCAAAGGGTTTTAAGCTGTGCAATGTGAAAAGATCACTCTGAGTACAGAGTGGAGAATATGGAAGAGAGAGCAGAGGCTGCAGCACAGTCGATGGGAGAGGCCAGTTAGGAGGCTGCAGCAATAGTCTCGGCCAACAATGTTGATAATGTCTTGGAATAAGGTGATGGCAATGGTATTAAAGAGAAGTGGCTGTGTGCCATGATATATTCAGAAAAATTGATAAGACTTGTTGACTGAACAGATATAAGTAGTAAAAGACTCCAAGAGAACAGACAATTGTGGAGAGATAGGAGTACCAGATGATTAAGGAATAGAGACCTGAATTCCTGCCAGAGTTATAGAGGAAACAGCCCAGTATTTGGTGCCAAGGCAGCTTCCCCTCCCCCGCCCACACACACGTGCTTTTTTCTTCTTTCAGATTTACCTGTTGCCCTTTCCACTGTTACCATCTCTTGTTCCTGACCTGTTGATATGAGGCTTATATCCCTGTGAGAAGGAGATAAGTAATAAACAAATCAATAAATGAATATGTGTCAAATGATAAGTAAAAAAGGGGATGGTGAAAGATAACTAAAAGGTTTTTCTTTTTTTGGCCTGAGCAACTGAAAGAATTGCCATTAACTGAAGTGGAGGAGAGGATGGGAGGATCAGGTCTGGGTGAAAATTCAGGAGTTTGGCTTTGGATATCAACAGGAGGCTGGTTATATAAATCGTGTTTCATCTGTAATATAGGATTCTATGCAGCTGTTACTGAGAATCTCTTTTTTACAAAGAATTGCATTCATGTAAATTTTTTAATTTCATAAAATGAACAGAAAATACTGGAATTCACTGAAAGAATAAATAGCATACGAACGACTAAAGGTACAGGATCATACTGTAAGGCAGTGACCTATTACAGATTCCAGAGAATACGGTTTCTCTTATTGAGCCAGAAGAAAGACTAGTAAGAAGAATTTTAGTAAGAAGAAAAGATTTCTTGAAACAATCAGATACGAGTGTCAGAAATTCAGCTTTCAGAAATGGAAAGGATATCCCTGAGGCAAAACCACAGGAAACACAGGTAGGGTCACAAAAAGATGTGAAACTTCTAGACCATGTCAGGGATGCTATTTAGGGCAAAACACACAACCAATCTTGGAAGTCTGTGCCCAAAGGTCAGACTTCCTAAGATGGTTATGCTTTCAATGGTTTCTTTCCATACCTATCATACGCTATTTGTAATTCTGAATCTGTACATCAAATTTCTTTATGTCAATTGGTTATAAAGCTACCATTGCTTATATCTTACTGTGGAATAAGAAAAATAAGATGTATTAAGTGGCTCTGAACTAAAATATTATATAGTCAATTCAGTTAAGCAACTAACAGACTCTAGAAGTGTGTGTTTGTAAAACTCTTAACATGCAAACTTATTTTAAGTGCAGCATAAAAAGCTCCAGGACAACAACTATGGTTCATTATTTCCTCAGTCCCTAGCACAGGACTAGGCACCAAGTAACTAGTAGGTGTTCAATAAATGTTTATGGGTTGAGGCTGGGCAGTGGCTCACATCTGTAATCCCAACACTTTGGGAGGCCGAAATGGTAGGATCAGTTGAGGCCAGGAGTTCGAGAACAGCCTGAGCAAAAGCGAGACTCCGCCTCTACAAAAATAGAAAAAAAAATTAGCCATGCGTGTTAGTGTGTGCCTGTAGTCCCAGCTACTTGGAAAGCTGAGGCAGGAGAATTGCTCAAACCCAGGCGTTTAAGGTTTCAGGGAGCTATGATGATGCCACTGCACTCTAGCCTGGGAGACAGAGCAAGACCGTGTGTCGAAAAAAAATTTTTTTTATGGGTTGATTGAACAGGCAAGAAAAGATCGTTCATGGTAACTCTGTAAATGAATCTTGCAGATCCTGTAAATCAAGAATAAGTAAAAGGACTCCTCTCCAATGGAGCACAAAATATGTGCCATGCACTGTCCTAGATATTTTATATATATCACCTCTCTTAATCCTCACAAGAACCCAATTCAGGTAGATTTTATTATTCAGAAAATGAGAAAACTGAAGTCCAGCAATAGTGACTTTCTGTAGTCATTTTATTATTCAGTAAAGCTAGATTTAAATCAAATCCATTTGACTCCAAACTCCATGGTCTTTTTCCTTTAGCTTAGTATCTGTCCCAAAAAATAATTTGGTAAGAATATATAGTGAAAACGTTAATATATTTACTTTGCATGTCTGAATTTAGCATATCTCGCTTGCTTAAGGAGTATATGGGTATCTCCATATTTTTCTAGATTTTTTTTAGCGGACATTGACTTTTAATTGATACCATGGTGGAGTAGAACCAGTCTACTCTTCAATGTTTTGTTTTTTATGTGATTATTAAATGTTTACACGGGAGGTGGTCTGTAAAATGTTTACAGATACTCCCATCTAGATTTTACCTAAAACAATTCAAGTTACAATACCCAAGCCTCAGGAGTTTGCCTCTCATCATAAAGAAGTGTGAGGCTCTCTGGGGAGTGCTGAGTTTCCGGTCATCTCCCTCTCCAATGCCCCACACCTATGGAAGCCCAGATGGCTGGCCAGCACCCTTCTTCCTCTCTTAGCAGCTTACCTCTCTCCAACTTTCCGTGGGTGGAATTTAACGGGATATCTTGCCATGGCATCCACTGCCCACTTGTATCTACACCTAACTCTCTCCTGTTTCCCACTCCTTACTGGTAGGCAAGCACCCTCTCCCTGTGCTCCAGGTCTCATTCCCGCCCTCCCCAGCTTTCTCAGGAATCGTGACAAAAATGGCTAATGGCTAATCCCCTCTCCTATGTTTCCAACTGTACTGTCTTTACTGGTGCCTTCCTATAAGTATTTTTCAAAATAAAGGGTAAAAATCTTCTAGGACTCACATATCTTCAACTTTCTATTCTGCCTATTTCCTTCACTTGACTGCCAAACTTCCACCTAAAATTAACTTCAACTCTCTTTGGTTACCTCCTATTTACCTTCACCCTATGCCTAGCTGCGTTTTTGCCTCCACCTCTCCTGATGGCCTTTTCACATATCACAAAAGGCTTCCTTGTAATCAAATCCAGTAGACATGTCTCAGGCCTCCTTGGAACTTGACTTCTTAGCAGCGTTAAATGGCTACTGTCTTCTTAAGACACCCTCTTCCTCACTTCCCAAGAAACCACTTGGAGAGTTTTCTCCTACATCTTTGGTTTCCCTTTTCAGTTCTATTTTCAGGGATCCTCTTGTTCTTTCTGATCATTGTGTGGGTGCTCCTCAGGCCTTGCTCAGGCTCCCTTCTCCCTGCACTACATCCTCTCTTATGATGCAATTTCATGGACTCCATGACTTCAGACATATCTGTACATCACCAACTCCCAACCTCGATTCCAAAGCCATACATCTCTTCTGAGTTTCAGACCAACGCATATGTATCTCGCCTACCTCTCATCTCTGTGTGGATGCCACCTACTGTTTCAGTCTCAACAGGTCCAAAGTTGAATGAATCATCTCCCACTTACCTCCTCTTTATCTGTTCCCTATGTTAGTAAATGACAGCACTGTCCACAGAGCTGTTCAAGCTCCATAGAAGGAGTCTTCCTTGACTTTTCTATCTTCCTCACTCTCTACACTCTATCTATTACCAAACCTTATCAATTCTGATGCCTAAACATCTTTAAACCCATTCATTCTCTCCACCACTGCCAACACTGCATCACTCACCTAGACTGCTGCAGTAGCCTCTCCCTCTGTTTTTGTTCTCCTTCTGTCCATCTAACACACAACTGTCAGAGAGTTTTCAACACATATCTAATTAAACGTTTACCCCATTTCTCTTCCCTAACAGATTAAAATTATTCAGTCACTCACTCCCTTCCTTTGCACAATGACCAAACTCCTGACCATGGCCTTGTGTTCCAACGAATCCTGCCTACCTGTCCTGCTTCATTGTGTTCTTTTCATCTCCTGCCCTGCCTCAGCCCTCTATGCTCCAGTCACACTGGTCCTCTTTCTGGAATATGCAGTGCCCTTCCCACCCCTCAACCCTCACCAGGAGCCTGCATATTTATAATTTGTCTACCTGGAATGTTCCCTATCTAAAATCTCACTAACTCTTCACTAACTCCTGAATGTTCTTTATGTTAAAATTAAATATTAAAAATAAAAAATTAAATATTAAACATTAAATGAGTTAATTATTAAAAACTAAAATATCGCTTTCCCCAAAAAGCCTTTTCAAACTCCCTAAACCAATTAAATCTACCTATAATGTACTTACTGTATTCTCGCAGAGTACCCTATCATTCTATATGCTCAATGAACTTGTAATTATTTATTCTACATGTATCTTCCCTGCTAGTCTATAAACTCCATGAGGGCAATGAGTGTGCCTAGCTTTTCTCCTGCTGACCTTTTATATGCAAATATAAATATATGCATATATGAATAAATTTTTTAACATACATGGTATCATATTGTACATAATTCTTTGTACCTTGCATTTGCACTTAACAAATTTTAGATACTTTTTCATATAACCATACTTATTTAACTGGTTGCCCATCAATGAAGTGTTGTTTCAAATCTTTTGCTATTATAAAATACAGTAATACACAGACACCTTAGAACAGAGTGAGTAGAATTGCTGGGTCAAATGTATGTGCAGTATAAATTTTGATACATATTGTCGAATTACCACATAACCACCAACTGATTTTATTTTAGTTCTTTCTACATAGTCAGTATTAATTACATTTATATACATACTATTTGCAAAATATTTCTCACAGTTGCTTGATCATAGTTTTTCTATTTTAATAAATTTAATGCTCCCCATAAGTCTTTTTATGGCCTGACTCCCCCATTTTCTAATTTCTTTCCTTTATTTATCTCTTCATTGCCTGAATTTTATCAAGTAATTTTTTTCCAGAAGAACTCAAAGGTTCTTGAGGACTCAAAGGTATATTTACTTAATGCTTATATGTTGGAGAATGCCTTTCTGCCATAGTAACCAAATAACTACAGTATTTGTCAAAGTATTGTATTGCATTATATTCAGCATAGTATTGACATAGGAGTAGACAAACTGATCAATAGGACAAAATAGAGACTCCAGAAGTAAATTCAGTATATGTAAAAATTTAATATATGATAAAAAGCAACATTTCTATTTATGAAAAGAGCTCATATAACACATAGCATTGGCACAACAGACTACCCATCTGAAAAAAAATAAAGTTAGACCTTTCTCTTATACCATATACAAATATTAATAAAGATAAATTAAAGTCTTAAATGTAAAATTTTAAATAACACATATCATGCAAGAAAATATAGGCAACTATAGGTACAGTTAGTGGTAGGGGACCCTATTAACTGAGACAGGAAACCTAGAAACTATAAAATAAAGGCAGACCTTGTAAATACATTTGTTTTCAATTGAAGACTTGTATATAGTCAAAGATACCACAAGTAATAAGTAATATAGACCTGCAAAACTATTTGCACAACAGATGACAGATAAAGTGTTAATATTTATACGTCAACTTAAGAGGAAAATGAATAAAGGATATATACAGTGTATATACAATATAAACGAATATACAGTGCAATAGGAAATTCACAGAGAAGCAAATCCAAATGGTCAAGAAGCATGAAAAAAAGCTCCAAATCACTACTAGGCAAAGAAATGTAAATTAAAGGATAATGCAATAACAATTTACATCCCCCAAACTTAAATATTTATGAAAAGTTTTAAGATTTTAAGTGTATTATAAAGCTGCTATAATTTTAAAAGTATGAAACTAGTATAAGAATAAACAGAAAGATAAATAGAATGGAACAAGAAGTCCAGAACTATGACCAAATAGCTGTAAGAATTTATGTAATAAAGACAACATTTAAAATCAGTGGCAAAATATTAATTATTTGATAAATTTTATTGATATAGCTGACCATTTAGGGAAAAATTAAGTTAAACTTTTATTTAACACAATACACCCAAATAAAATTCAGATAAACTAATGATTACAATATTGAAAATGGAACCATAAACGTACCAGAAAAATATACAGACATGTGTATGTGTGTGTACACACATACATATACTCTTGACGTAGAAAGCTTTACAAATTATGACACTAATAATGAAAACCATAAAGAAAAAGATGCTAAATTTAGCCACACAAAAATAAAAATCAAATGCAAAAACAAACAAAAACCAAAGGGACACGAAGAAACTCTAGAAAGTGTTGGGTTTGTCTATTACCTTGATTATGATGATGGTAGTCCAGGTGTTTGCATATGTCCAAACTCATCAACCTGTACATATTAAATATGTACAGGTTATTTGTATATCACTTATACCTCAATAAAACTCTTTTAGCAATTAAAAAAACTTAGCATATGACAAAGGTAGTTATATGTATATGACAAAGTCAATACTGTGTTACTGGAAATAAATTAAGTTGGATTTTCTCTTACATTTTACATGAAAATGAACTCCACATAGATTAATAAATGACAAAAGTGTCACGAGAAAATATAAACAAATAGATGATATTTGGGTAAGAAAGGATTTTCTAAGCATGATTTTAAAAGCAGCAATAATCATAAAGTAAAATATTGATATAATTGACCATTTAAAACTTCAAAACTTCCATAGAAACACAAAAAGAATGTGTATGAAAGGATGCATAAAAAATGTGTACAAAACTGAAGGGTAAAATGCAAATTACTAAAGAAAATGCCATGAATATGACAAAAAAGAATTAATATACTTAATACATAATGGTGAATACCTGAATTTAAAAATTGGCAAATGATACAAGTAGACAATACAGCAGAAGAATAATAAACAGTCAATTCAATAAAAACTTGGGAAGTGTTTGTTCTTGCTAGAAAGTAAATACAAAATAAAATAGTAATGAGATGTTTTTCAAAATAAATTCATATAATACTCAATGCTGATTAGATTTTATAGGGAAATAGACTTCTTCATACATAGCTGATAAGAGTATAAATAGCACAACCTTTGATCCAGCAACACCACTTTAGGTATCTGGCATAAGAAACTAATAAAAAATGTACACAAAAATTTAACTATAAGGATGTTTGTTATAGCACTGTTAATAAGAGAAATGTTGGTAATAATATAAGGATTAACAATAAAAATTTTTTAATAAATTAAGATTTATCTGCATAACAAAATATTACACAATCAGCAAAAATTGTGGTATAGACCTGTTTATTGACATAGAAGTATGTCCACATGATGTTATTGAGTAAAAAACCATATGACCAAACATCAGTATACACACATAAATTTTTATGAGTACCGATACAAATTGACAAATGTCTGGAAGAATGTTATTAATATTGTTAACTAGCCATTTTTTAGCATACCTCATGACTTTCTTAACATTTTGACCATGATTATCTCTGAACAGTAAGAATTCAAGTGATGTTTTCATTTTCTTCTTTTTACTTTTCTGTGCCATTGGAATTTTTTACAATGCCCCTATTTCATTTTTAGAACACTATTAAAGCTATCTTTATTAAAAAGAGTATGAACTACATGGTTCCAATAGGGTAAAAATGTACATATATGTGTATAGAAAAAAGAGACAAGAAAGATATATATTAAAATGTTAACAGTGGCCTCTATCAAAAAATCCCAAAACAACAAATGCTGGCAAGGATGCGGGATACGGAGAGACAGGAACACTCTTACACTGCTGGTGGGACTGCAAATTAGTGCAACCTCTGTGGAAAAAAATTTGGAGATACCTCAAAGAGCTAAAAATAGAAATACCATTCGATCCAGCAATAGCACTATTAG